>ML291460.1:86800-132154 GCA_005239495.1 Nicotiana undulata | reverse complement strand
AAAAAAACGGTTAGACAGAGCCAAAGGCAATTGGCCCGACGAATTACCAGCGGTACTATGGGCATACAGGACTACATCAAAAACAGCTGCGGGAGAAAGTCCTTTCGCACTTGTTTATGGCTCTGAAGAATTAATACCTGTGGAAATTGGCGAACCAAGTCTTAGAGTAATGACAGCTAAGGAACAAACGAATGATGTCGAACTCCAAACCAATCTAGACCTACTTGAATCACGAAGAGATGCGGCCTTAATACGGATGGCAGCTCAAAAGCAAATCATAGAACGATATTATAACCGCAAAGCTCACCTCAGGTATTTCAAAATCGAGGACTTTGTACTTAAAAAGGTCTTCCAATCAACAAAGGAAGCAGGAACTGGTAAACTAAATCCAAATTGGGAAGGTCCCTATAAGGTCCAAGGCATAGCAGGAAAATGCGCGTACGAGTTGGAAGCCATGGACGACAGGAGTTTACCAACAAGTTGGAATGCCATTCACCTGAAGAAATACTATTTCTGAGCAAAAGAAGTACCCCCGGTCAGGTACCCCATGTTAAATTTTATCTTTGAATATTTAAAATTTTACTAACTTTTTTAGATGATAGGCAAAAAGCTAACCCGTCACCAGATGATGACATTAGACCTGCAAAGACGCGAGGAAATAACGTAATTCCCGGTCTAGGGTTGCACTTTCTGATGGATATTTTAAAAAGGGTTAAGCAGTCTACCTTCGAGTCCGAAATATTTTCCTTTTTCAGGGAAAGGACCACAAGGAAGGAATAATCAAGTGCTCGAAATCTCATTCTTCAACGCTCAAACACTTGGGGGACTATATAATATGGAAGGCCAAGAAGAAGCAAAGACTACCAGAAGTCAGAATGCTCGAGCCTAAAAAAACCATTCACCCAACAAGTCAAGTGACACGAGCAAAAGAACTGAAGACTCCGGCACGAGAATTGCGAAAGCCTACTCTAAAAACCCTTGAACCATGTTCAGGTTAGAAGGAAAAATATTAGCTACAACGAAGAAATGTACATATCTTATACAAAAAAAATGGTTACATATAAAACTGTTAGGGATAGAAGATCATCATCATTGTACTTAGCCAAAACTGTTATAATCAAAACAGTCACGAAATCTTTGTACTCAAATGGAAAACTGTTATTCAAATAAAAACAGTTGCGGATGAAAGATCAAAACCCTTGAATATATTCTCAAAATTGTTACATCTAAAAACAGTTACGGATTACAATACATTTCTCTCGTACTTACAACTGTTGCAAATAAAACAGTCATGGGAAAAAACCCAATACTTACGAAAACTGTTACTAATGAAAAACAGTTACTTCCTTGTATTAACTCGAAAAAACTGTTATCTACTAAAAACAGTTACGAAATACAAGTGATTATTAAATCTGTTAAAACAAAACAGTTGCAACATGAGTTTTAGATGACAAACGTAACACATGTAAAATGTTGTGAAAGTTCAAGCAAAAACCTCTCACAAAAACATTCTTAAAACATGTGGAAAATTCCTATTACTCTATTGCATTTTCAATGAAGTTGAGACGTCTTCTTCATTAAAACATTAATTAAAAGGGCCCTAATTCACAAACAAAGCCTTTCATATACAAAGGTTAAAGCTTATACTACACCCATCATAAAAGGGTTTAAAGTAAAGCACACATTTTTATAAGCCAAGAGGTACGAACAAGAACCTCAGCAAAAGCGATAGTCTTGAGTAAAGAGCAAGGCTCAAAATTCACAAAAGTCTCAAAAGAAAACATTGCATTAATATAAAAGCGGCTAAAGAAACTAAGTACTAAACTAAGTACTTAGCCGTGTAACATGTACATTCTTTTTAGATGCCCCTAAGTTGTCAGTTGGGGACTTTAGAAATTTCAAACTTACTCCCGATGAAGCTGGGAGTAATTAAACCAATCCAATAAAAAAAAAGGGGAAATGATTAAAAAGTCTTCATTCTTGAGGAGAAGGAGGAGAGCTAGTTTCTTCTTCCGGAGGGTTGTCCACTGCTTCATCAGCTGGAGAAAGGTCAAGACCTTGCTGAGTCTTATCTATGGCTTCTTTAGATTTTGCAATCTCAGCATCAAGATCGAAGCCTACTTGACTCATCTCCATCAGTGTGTCATGGCGAGCATTCATATATGCCCAACTCACTTCAACAGTTGTTGACTCTTCAAGCTCATTATGGTCTCTCGACCATACCTGAAGTTCAGTCTTCAAGTTGTCATTTTCAGCTTCAGCAGCTTCGATGGCAACCTTCAAAGGTACAACTGACTCCTCCAGATTCTGGACCTTCGCCAAAGCTTCACGAAGATCTTCTTGGGCTTGGTAAAGATTACGCACGAGTTCTCCAGAGTATTCTTCTTTTCGTCCCAATAAGTCCTTCAAATACCGGCCCTCTTCCGTGGCTTTTGACAGTTGTTCGGCAAAAGAAGATTCAAGAGCATCTTTGTCTTTATTTACTTGACTAAAAGAAGCCTTCTCCACTGCTAGCTCTCCTTTGACAGTCTTCAGTTGTTCCTTTAAGGTATCTCTCTCTTCTTTCAGAGCTTCCATCTCTATTTGATGGCTTTTATATTGTGCTTTAAAATCATCCAGCCCACGTAACACTTGCAACTCTTTCTCATAATTAGAGATTCTCTTCATAAGCTCCAGACCAATAAGGTGCGTCTGCAAAAACAGTAAAACAATTAAAAATGTTAAACTGTTAATTAAAACAATATATGTGCAATAGATCTTTTGAAAAAGTATATACCTTTAAGGAATTGTGCACCACCTCATTAGCCCAAGTAAGAGATGCATGGCTGTCAAGTTTAGCTCTTTCTTCAGGGCCAATTAAGGGCTTGAGCCACATTTCCGGCTCACCGGTGCTAATCTTCTTAAAGAGGCTACCACCAGCTGGAACCTCAATCATAACCCTTCTCATCCCCCTGCTGGAAGTCCCTTCTTCTATAATAGAAGGCATAGAGGCAGGGACTGAAGGGGCAGCAAAAGAGACCGAAGGGCCGGGAGCCAAAAGAGTCGTGGGCGCTTCAATAGAGATGGAAGAAAGGGAAACTGAAGAGATAATAGGAATTGAAGGAGAAACAACAGCAGTAACCTGGGGAGCAGAAATAGCAGCAAAATGCGGGTAGATGGTAGCTAAAGGAACATCATCAGGGTCCCTTTCAAACCCTTCATGAAATAGACGCTCAATGGGATCTCGAGACGGAGATTGAGATTGATCGCGAGAAGAAGAAGGCCTGATGGCCAACATGGAAGAAAGAGGAGCGGGAGTAGACTCGTCGTCCGAAATTACCCGCCTTCTTCTCACCCGGTGCACTAAAGCACCCTCTTCTTCACCCTCATCTTCCCCTCCAGAGCGGGAATCTTGGGCTTTCCTTTTTGAAGCACTGGTCAGAATACTCTGGGCATGAGACAAGGACATCCTCGGAAATGATGAAGATGCCCCACGGGTAGAAAACCCTATCAGAAAAAGGAAAAGAGTTAATAAAAAAAACTCAAGCAAGGAAAGGAGTGAGAGAAACTCTACTTACCATGGGTCTTAACAATCCACTTATACTTTGCCGAAAAGTACTTCCAGGATATTTCCTCGGCAAGAGCAGCAGTCAACATTCTTTCTACCCAACCACGAATGTCGGAGATATTCTCGACAACATTCATAGTTGCTGTAAATAAGAAGGAAATAGATACGGTGTTAGAAACACAAAATAAATTTTATTATAAATAAAACAGGTGCGAATCAAAGTACTTACGTGCACGATTCCACTTCTCAAGGAAGGAAAGATTATTCTCACCCACTAAAACAGCAGTGGGAATAGCCACGTACCTAAGGTACCAACCTCTGTCTTTGTCATCGCCGGGGGTTACTAAAACCCTCTTTCTCCGGGCAACCAGAGTAAAAAACCCTTGGCGGAATAAAGCAGGAGAATATAAATGCATCAGATGATGAAATGTAAAAGGAACGAAAACCTTTGAAGCTAGAACTCTCATACAGGCAACAACACACCATACTAAAGGACCAACTTGTCCTAAGCAAATATTAAAAAAGCGACAAAACTCTATGATCACAGGGTCAATAGGAGGCTGAAATCCTAATGTGAAAGGGTAAGTCAAGAAGTAAGAAAAACCCGTCTTAAAAGACATAATCCTTTGAGTACTGCTTGGCACAAGAACGGTAACATTAGACTCCCAACAAAACTCCCTACGAACAACGGGAATGTGAACTACAGTAATGATAGTAGCGTATTTCTCAATGCTATCTAAAGAATGAGCTTGTTCGGTAATAGGAGAATTTGCTTCTAGAAAGATTATCTCTGAAGGAATGATTTCATCAACTTTGGGTTCATGAAAGTCATCCTTGTTCCTAGAAACAGAATGAGAAGATCTACCTCTCTGATAAAACGACGACCTAGCAGAGGAAGGAGAAGAAGAACTTCTAATAGAGGTACGCCCTAAGCTCCTTAATCGGCCACCTCTTCGACTCCTAGTCGGAGCAGAAGAAGAAGCCAAAGCTTCAACATCAATAACCTTTTCAGGTTGGCCTGGGGAAGACATATTTATAAAATCTAGGAAGAAATTCTTTGACAAATAGAAGATTAAGTTATGGAAGTTTTTCGTGCTAAGGAAGAAAAGAAGACGACTATTTATACCTAATGGCAACCGTCAAAACTTGGAAAGGTAATGATCGAAGGTCATAACTAAAGGTGTCACTTCGGGACTGATGCAGCCGCAAAAAGCCCTAAAAGGCGCCGGGTCATTTCAGAACCAATCAGAAACAAACACGTGGAAGAAGCATTAAATGGAAGTGATGTGCGACGCATGCGCCCATACAAGAATACAAGGTTTCGAGATAAAGCGGCGGCAAAATATTCCCGCCATAAATGAACATCCACTTACCAAGTATTATACACTCAATACATGGAAAGTGGGGGGACTATCTATATTGGTAAAAAATATAGCCTCATACGTGTACAAATTTTGGATGACTCAGCCAGCCAGGTAGACCAATTAAAATATCACACGTGGACACGGGATAAAGAGGTACGGTCAATACAAGGAATTAGCCGCGGAAAGATCATCAAAGAAGAAGAGACACGGTCACAACGAATCCGGACGCAATAATGGGTCGATTCGAAGATCAGCAATCAATGTCATGTATGTTATGTAACTCCTAAAATAACATTTACTATTCACCATTGTAACGCCTCATAAATGTAATAATTAAGCATTAAATAGGCTATCATGACAGAAATACAAACGTTGTATTAGGAGAACATCCCTATAAAAGGGAGGAAAATGTAACAAACATGATCATCTGATTTCAAGGGCAATAAGTTATTTTATTCTTTGCATATTGCTTTCAAAATTATTGCTACTTATTCTTTATTTTATTGATTCGATTGTCAGTAACCCGAATTTATCCTAAATTAAGCTTTAGTCAAAAGAATTTATTTTTCTTTGGTTAAACAATGAAAGCTTGCACTGAACAATCATCGGAGACTGAGGGTAATTCCATTCGCTCTATTTGGAAACGGGATACGAAATCCCTTAGCATCTCGTTCTCTCTTTGTTTGATTTTGAACACATCGGACTTCCTCGTAGCAACTTTTATGGCACCAGCATGTGCCTTTACAAAAGAGTCTGCCAACATGGAAAACGAGTCAATGGAGTTCGGGGGGAGGTTATGATACCACACCATAGCCCCTTTGGACAAGGTTTCCCCAAATTCTTCAACAGGACAGACTCGATCTCGTCGTCCTTTAAATCATTTCCTTTTATACCACAAGTATATGTGGTGATATGCTCGTTCGGATCTGTGGTCCCGTTGTACTTTGGGATATCGGGATCCTGAACTTCTTCGGAATGGGCTTTAGAGCCGCACTTGATGGAAACGGTTTCTGCACAAACTTCTTCGAATCCACTCCCTTCAAAATCGAGGGTGCTCCCGGGATCTGGTCGACTCCCGAGTTGTAGGTTTCTACTTTCTTGTCGTTGTCATCTATCTTCTTTTCCCCTGATTCGATTCTCTTGGTGAGCTCCTCGAGCATTCTCATGACAGTGAGGTCTGTTCCTGATCCATTATTGCTTTATCTTTTTGGCGTTGGCTCAACTTAAGGAGCTGTTTCCGGTCCTACTGTGCTCGGAGTCTTTTGCTGACTCTGTAACTGAGCAATAGCGACTTGTTGTGCTTGCAACATCTCAAAAATTACTAGTAGGCTGACTTCATTTCGAGCCTGTGTTCTTTGTGCGTCGGGTTGGACCCCTCCGTGTATGCTCCCTTCAATATCAGTGCCCAAATCGACGTGCACAACAATATGAGAACCAACGTCGTCTGGGATAGGAGCCGGGGCTACCCCAGGGTTGAGCGGTGGTACACCGGCCCCTGAAGCTGCCACATTGTTTTCCCCAAGGAATCCAATGTCGTTGTTTCCGTGCTCGGATGTGTTTGCAATGTTATCAGAAAACTAGCACCAAAATAATCATTATTATCTTTAGCCCCACGGTGGGCGCCAAACTGTTTACCTTGAAAATGGTATTAACAATTAAATATGATTTGTGGTTCTAAAAATATGTGATTTATTCTAATACTAGTTATTAATCAGGAAATATTGAGAGTAAGTAACAAGAAATGATAACCAAACCAATGTTGTCAAAGGACTGGGGGCCTCGAGTTCGACAGTCCCAAGGGTCTCGAGGTCGATAGCAGTTGATTATGAACAATAAATGGAGAACAATAAAGCTGAGAAATAATGTTGAGCACGTTAAACAAGAAAAGCAGAGTAGAATGTTCTATTACAGTGAATTAATGTCTTTACAAAATGATTGGGGTCCCCTTTATATAGGAGGGGGAAACCCTAATATAGTACATTTCTAATTATGACAAAGAATATTATTGGTACAATTGTATAACGGCTTAGTACGGATGTGTACTATCTCTGATAAGACTTCAGCCCTAACCACGTGCCCTTGGGAATTTCCCGCTTTTCCTGGACTATCATCGATTTGGCACTGCCTCGAGGTAGGCCGTGTCGGGCCTTCGATGCGCTCTCTCGAGGTGTGCATTCTGACATCGAGCTTGATCCTTACTTCGAGCCTTCCGAGCTCGGGCTCGACATAGCAAAACCTCAAAATCGGACTTTCCCGATTTTGGCCGTATACATTAATGACTCTTTTAAAAGTGGCCATGATGACTTTGACAAAATCACATATGGTACTTCTGAAGTCTTCATGTATCAAGGCTGGTGCATACTTGAAGCCTGCTTCCGTGTCCTCCAATTTATTCAACGATGAAGATGTGATTTTGCAATTCTTTGCACATTCAAATTTGAAAAGAAATGCCATCCAATCAACTTAGGCATGAAGGGAGTGGAGATGAAACATTCTTGGCTGCGAAAACCTGTAAAGCAACAGCAAAGTTCGCAGTTTGCACCATGCTGGAAGTATGCCTTACAATTCTTGAAATGACTTACGTAGGAACTTTTTATGGTCAGTTTGAAAAGCCTAAAGCATATATTATATCAACGGGGAGTACTGAATAGCTGTGGTCCAAGTGCACCTAGTATACTGTGGCAGAGTCCAGACCACGGTCTCTCTTTAGTTCTCTTTCTTGGGCCTTCTCGGGTTACAGCTACTAACTCTTCTCTCTTAAAACTGATAGTTTCCATGTCAACTTATACACACCTCGACTGCATGAAGTACCTACCTATCCGTACAAACGTACGGGGTAGGACACCATTTTATCGAAGTAAGTGCCACACCAGAAGCAGGGTGGAATGGATCATTCCAAATGCAATCTTCTGGGCAGCAGTGAGAGAACACAACAGAAGAACTTCCAAAGGAATGGAAAAATAAATTACTGACTTAATAACAGTGCAGATGAAGGAAAGCGCTTCAGAAGCTACTTTCGAGGGCACTGTTTTAGGCTACATTCAAATTATTCTTCAAACTTGAAATGTTACATACAAGCTAGCGTTTCAGTTTGCCTTATTTCAGCAAATATCTACATTCTCTAGATTTCCATTCACCTTACTACAATAACAATTACAATCAATCTAGGGAGACTACTAGCTTCACAACTAGATGAGATACAGAATAATAACTACATACCCTGATATGTACAAAAGAATGTAAAATACCTTCACATATTATCTACCAACTGTGCATACCAAGGACCATGAACATTCACTGTCACACGTGCGGCCACAACCAATACAGAGGCAGCTTCCACAACCTCGTCAATTAGAGTAGTTGCTCCCACCTGCTGCAGAGCCATTTCAGCCAATTCTCTTCCCTGTTTTCCGGTTCCCCCAAGTACAACTCCTCTTCCAGCTAAATATATTGCCCGAGATACACGTACAAAAATAGCATCCCCAGCTTGCAGGCTCTTGGATAACATCCTTGCCATGATCTCCTTGATCTGTTGAAGCTTCATCACATCAGTACCATAGTTGCCATGCTCTAAAGGTTTGCCAAGTGTCTCTATGATCTCTTGAATCCCAGCATCACTGTTGGAGTCGAGGAGCTCAGAAAGCGCTTTGACACTTCCCTGAACAATTTTATCCATATCTGCTGTACTCGATACCATTTGCATACTCAGGAGAACCTGCCTTTGGACTAGAATGCTGCACAATCATAATCAAGTCAACAAGTAAATCATCAAATGTCAAATAACAGATATCCAAAAACAAGAGCACTTTTTTGTATCTCAGCGCCTCTTTCTTTACCTGTTGCAGAGGGAGGGGGGGCGAGGAGAATGAAGTGGAGATAAGATTTACCTGGTAGCTATTACGATGATCTTTTGGATTTTTGCCTGAATAACCCTTAGTCTAAAGAAGTTCAGCTGCATAGTTTCAGGCAACCCTTCTTGTGTCAGACCAGATACTGCATTTACCAACTTTAACAAACCCAACCTCACCAATAAATCAACCTTGTCCCCCGTGTCTTGGCATTCATCTATAGCTTCTGAAAAGAAAAGACAGACACTAGTCAGGAAAAGAAAACAAGCAGTTTAAGCATTTTAATGCTCTAAATTCATCTGATGCCATTTGGAAGGAAAGGGCCAACGCTGAGGTAACCAACCTATAGAGGTTGAAGGTGAAGCATGGTTTTTATATGTTTTGACTGAAAAGCTTCCTCCAGTCCTAAGGGTGGCAGAAGGAAGGAAACGATCCTGTCCACTTGTCAGACCTGATTGAGCTTCCTTGTGTTCATCCCATTCCTGGTCCATGGAATCTTTGACAGATAAAAGCCACTGCCATGTTAAGGGTAAGGCGGTCATAGCCACAGAAGGAAGACCGTAACGCTTGGTGAAAGCTTTCTTTAAATAATCAAAAGCTGCAGGTCCCTTGAGAATTGGTTCCAACATTCTAATCCTTGCCTTGCTTATTTCTTCTTTGAGTAGCTGCACAGAAGAAGAGGAATGTCAGGTTAAGAAAATACAGAGATAGCAGAACTGTAAGCACAATCATCCTCAAAGACATTGGTGACGGAAAATCTCTACCCCAAAGACTTGCTTGTTGAGCAAAAGTGGTACAACAATTATGACAGGAGAATCATTGGAAAGAGATAACCCCACAGAATCTTTCAAGATGAATTCAAGCACCACACTGTGACAGTGTGACAACACTCTGTATAAGAAAAGAATATAACCGCACTAAAGAGGCTCTTTTGGAATGTGGAGTAGGTACTTATCTAGACTATTAATTTTATTATCTTACAGATTTATGCACCCCCATTCTACAGCATAGAAAGAGAAAAAGGGGGGGGGGGGGGGGGGGGGGGGGGGGGGGGGGGGGGGGGGGAGGAGAGGGAGATCCCAAGAAAACAAAAACTTCAGTATATGTTTATATTATTACCAGTATCAGTCCCTGATCATAAGTGTTTGACACAACAGACATACTCATCTTGCAGTTATCCACAAGGTTAATTGACCGGAGTCTACAGCTGTGATGTGTTAAACCATGGAACAAATGAAAGATATACCAAAAGATTTTTACCTGTATCTCTTCCAGAATAAAACACAAACCCCTAACTAGTGCCAGGATAAATGAATTCCCTGACCCATCCTGACATATATCAGCTATTTCTCTAAATAGCTTTTGACAATTTGCTTTTAGCTCATCCTCTTTAGCAGGTGAGGAAAGTTTCTGCAAAGTGACTAATGTGAAGTCCATGATCTTTTGTAGATAATCCATATCCAGTTTGCCTGAGATCAACAACTAAAAAAGGAAGGCAAATTAATAGACAGGATAAAAAAGCTTGCTCATATCATAAGGTGAAAGGATCAGAGATATGAACTTAATGACCAGATACCTGAGAGAGAATGTCTATATCTATTGCTTCATTGATCTCTTGTCTCCAGCTCTGAGGAGCCAAGCTACAAAGTACATCTCTTGCTTCTCTCATCAGACCAACAACTCGGTTGTATCCAGGTTCATCCTTTCTCATGGATTCCATGACACTATCCCAGAAAGCATTCTCCATTGTTTCTCTAACTTTGTCCTGTAAAGGTCATCAGAGCAGAAAATCATATAAAATTTCTAATGTCCCTTCTAGTTTCGGGAGCCTAACCAAACTGTGCTCCGGTTTAGTAAATCAAGATGTAAAAATTGCACCTACCTCAATACTACTATAATATTTATCAGCAATTTTTGGAGACTCAGCAAATTCAAGATGCTGCCCATGAAGACTCTCATTCACAATTAATTCATTCTCCATTTCCAATCCCTCATCAATACGGGATGAGTGCAAGCTGTTATCGGCTGAAGAACCAACTTTTGGATGTGGTTCATCCCTAAATAAGGAGCGCACCACACGGTTTGGCTTCTGATCCCTCACCTCAAGCAAATTCTCTCCTTTACTTGTACCACCAAGAGAAGAAGAGGCACTTGGGAGAGCAGTTGGGCTTGGAGATAGTGAATGCAGAATTGGAGAGCTCACAGGACTCCCATTTTCTTTAGCTTCGAAGTATTTGCTTCGTGTGTCAGAAATTGCATTATCCATCCGTTCAATACCAGCATCTCCACTAATATTAAGCACCTTTTCTCTGAGAAGTCTCTGATCTTCTGTCACCTACATGACAGAAATGATAAGTCTCAACAACTAAGCTCAATAAGAATGAATATTTATTATGGAAGCAATGTTCTCTGAACCAAGAAGCTAACTCAAGAATCTAAAAATATTGAAAGAATAACAACTTCTCCGTGCTACTAAGGAAAAAAGAAAAGCTAGGGGTAAAAACCTGTTTCTGGATAGCCTTCAGATCATGAGTAAGAGTAACACTATCTCCTTCAGCAGTTATCCGGCATTTTTGAATCATAGAAAGTTCAAGCTGGCAAGCAGCTCTAACCAAATCCTCCTCTAAAGACAGGGCATCTTTAACCTTCCACACCACAAAGCTATTCAAGTAAGAGCACCATGCTGAATCAAACTCTGCGAGTTGTGACTTGAAGGTCTTGCGGCTTGCCAAACCGCAATCAGAATGCCCATCAGACGTCTGTGTGGGGCCATTTAAAATTATCCTAACCAGAAGTTCAAACTCTCTGACAAAATTTTCAGCAGATTGGGCCAGGGAAATCTCACGCTCACCTTTACCACTGAACACAGCATCAGGGTGACCTAGAACCATGTATGCACACAGCACAATTCGAACAGGATATCTCGACAACTTAACAGGAGCTGTGGCTGCTGGTGAGTTGGATACTGTTTTTTTTACACCACCACTGCGGAGAGATCTCCTTGGTGTAACCTTTCTTTTCGGCGAAGCTACTCGTTTAAGAAGATGATCAATGTCACCCCAACCAAAAGTACTTGCGGCACTGTCACCCTCACGCAACAATTTAAAACGAAGCTCAAGCCTATCGAGCAAACCTTTAGCTGTCTGTAGTGTACTAAGCGATTCAATCATCACTGCTAGCTGCTCAAATGGCATTAACTTAGCTGATCTCTCATTAATACTCAGCATATTATAAGCTTTTGCAAGATGGAAGGTCGTCTTTCCACGTGTAAGGAACTGCTTCCAACACCTGCAGAAGAACACTTATAATTACTGACAGTAATTTCATGCAACCAGGAAAACGAGCTCACTTATATTAAGGCAACATGTGTGACGAAAGAGGGTTTGCTGCTTCCCATACCTTGCTAATTTCCTTGAAAGAAGGTCAGCCTGGTCATGAATCTTGTCATAACTGCCATGGAAAGAATTTGGCGATTTTCCTCTCTGCATCAAGTATTCTGCTCTTTGTCTCTTTGCCTGTCCATTGCGACAGAAATAGTGTCACACTTTATGCATAGGATGTCATCACTAAAATTTCTTTTGAGTTAAAAAAAGTGCATATGTTGTTACCCTTTGTAGTTTGTCTTCTATTTTTATCTTCATTTCTCTTCTTTTGATCTCTTCCTGGTGAGAAACAGACTTCGCAACAGTCCGTGCTTGCATGACTCTAGCACATGCTCTCCTCTTTTCGGCTTCCAGCAATCCCATTCTCTTCTTCTCAGCAGCTGCACGCTTCTGATAAATTGCGGCACGCACCCGCTCTTTGTACTTGCTCTCACGAGCCATTCGACGTAGTAATGATTGAGATGTCCTCTCTCTCAGTGTGGCCCTCCTTTGGCGGTTAGCTTTTAGGAGAAGCAACCTATTTACCTCAGCCTGCTGAACACGCAACTCCACCTTTGTACCCAGTTCAGCTCGTTCCTGTCTTAAGCGCATTTCTGCTCCAGTTTTAGCTGCCTGCCTCAACTCATCTAATTTTGCAAGCCGCAACTTAGCCTTCGCTAGAATGCTCATCCTGCGAATAAAAAGAACTTAGAATTCGAACAACAGGATGGATTGCACAATCACAGAACGCAACCTACAAGACATAAACATACAACAGTCATTTTACTCGTCATCTTGTACAAGATCAATATTTAGCAGCATGGCATGCACAATCATTCAGATAGTTGCACAAAGTCAATCAGTTCTTTAACTCTACAAGCTATATTAATCAGGTAAAGAAAAGAGATTATGTGCATACATCATATCAAAGTAGCATTTCCCATGCTTTTGCTTTTCGTTTCTCTTTTTTACTTTTCTTTAAGCAAGTGTACTTGAGGAGTATGGGATGTGTTTGTGTTTCCCTCTGGAAGAATCTTCAATTCAGACCATATTGATATAAAAAGCACTAGTATAAGTATTTGAACCCAGAAACACACAATAGGGGATTCCCCAGACTCCGATGTATATGTACGCCATCACACAAGATACTTTAACTCAAATAGTTTGCTTAAAAGTAGTAGTTGTGAGTACAAATGGAGATACAAACAAGCTCAAGGAGATCTTTAACGATCAACAGAAAAGAGAAAACTCAAAGTAGTCGCATCCTACAGTGATTAACAAAGGAAGTCCGAAAAATGATAGAAGTACTACTTTGAAGTTTGAACCACTGGCAAACAAAGACAACATAATTCTGTTACATGGCAGGGCCCGCCCCATAAATTGCTATAATGACAAACTGAAAAAGGCCTACAGAGAAATCTAAAAAGACTAGCAGTGTAATACTAACTTAGAGTGCTCTACATAATTATGATGAATCACATTGCAAAACATTTTATATTTTTCAACGAAAACCCCCGAGCACTGTCAAATGACCCAATTACTCTGTGAAAGGCGTAATAAAAAAATAAAGCTGCTTACATGCACAAATATACACCATAGGATTTCAGTAGAAAACTGCTCAGAACAAATAACAAATGAAAAGTTCAGATTCAGGGACAAAACTATATGAAATAAGACTTGCCTTTTCTCCTCGGCAGCCTGAAGTTTAGCCTCAAGACGCTGTCCAAGATCTTCTCCATGAGTTGGAGACTGTGAGGGGCTTCTGGGCTTCGGTCTGGCTTTGCTTGACAGATACTCATAGAATTTCTGCTTGATACCAAATTGCAGGTTTTAATGACCGGATTATCCAGAAAAGAAAGCATGACATTATGTGACAGGATTATCCAAAAAGGAAAGCATGACAGGAAATTATTATGTAACGTTTTCATCTTTATGCTTCCTGCTAATGAAAAGCCCTTTAGGACCACAACAAATAAGAAAATTAACCAGGGATTAACATGTGATTGACTAAGAAAAGTTGTTAAAATAAATTCTTCATCCAAAAAAGTTGTTAAAATATCATACCCCAAAAAATGAAAAGGGACAAACAGGGAACAGATTCTAAAACAAAGAAGTACTAAAATCCATACAGTAAAATATCAAGGTAAAAGTGGAACAATGATCATCATATTAGAGAGAAAAATACACATAATTTCTTATTACTAATAGTTTAAGACTTTATTTATCTCAACAAATTCGGGATTGAGTATTTATTTAGTTGATTACTTGATTGGATATTTCAAAATAAATGGTCTTTTTTTTCAAAGACCTAACAAGAACTGTAACATAAAGGAAAGAATCGCACACCCTTACCTAACTCAACAAACAACCGTACAGACGAGATAAAATTACTATTAAGCCGAAGCTTTCCACTGCATAAAATTTTTTATATAGGAAAGAAAGTAAATACTTAATCAAAAACCAGGACTTTGAAGAAAACTGATCCTACAAGTTAGAAATCAACATATTCAAGATTAAATAAAAGAATCAGTTAACTAATTCCGTGTAGGTCCTAAAAGTGGGGGAAACAAATTGATTATCGACTATGTACAGCTTATCGGAAATAGTTAAAAAGACCTGTCGACGAAGATCGGCGCCACGTAGTTTAGCGTCAATTTCTTCAGCAGTAGAAGGAGAAGTTTTAGGCTTAGGCTCGGACAGCTTTTGAAGAATCCTAGGTGGAATCCTCGGCGGCGACAACAACGTTACTCCGTCACTCGCCGGAATTTCCAACGCTATTCCACCTATCTTCCCTCTTTCCGGCGACTCCACTTCCATATTCCTATATCTCCTCCAATCAAACAACTTCTATATATCCCAATAATTACAACAACAACAACCAAAAAAAAAAAGAAGAAGAATTACTCCAAAACAAACGATCAAATCACTCTTTACAACTTCAGCTTTCGATCTACGAATATGGATATGTATATTACAACGTTTTAATTCGAAAATATATGGATATTTAAATTTGAATTTCGAGAAAAGTCGCGATGATTTGTGAAGAGAAACGAAGAGAGAGAGAGAGAGAGAGAGAGAGAGAGAGTTTTCTTTTTTTGTATACTGTTTGGGAGCTTTTTGGGGTTTGCTTTTTTTATTTATAAAAAAAATGAATTGCTTGTGTAAATGTAAAAGTGCGTGCAAAATGAAGAAAAGGCGTGTTAGAATATGAGTGGGTTTCTTATCCAGAAAGACTGCCACGTCATAATTTTGTCTCTCAACGGTACTCCTACTTGAAGTTTTCTTTGTTAAGTCTTTTACGTTTTTAACCCTAGCTAGTTCCTCCTTTTTGAAACGTTGCGGTAATTACGACGTCACTGCTTAGGCTTATGAATTTATGAATTACTAATACTGATTACTCCCTAGTATTTCGTATTTGATGTGAGTGTGACACTCTTTTCATCCGTTTCAAAATAAATTAAATCTTTTATATTTAGAAACTACTTAATAATTAATGACTGGATATATATTTGGGATAAAAGTTGATCTTTTACAAGGAGAATAAATATGCATGAAGGTACGGAACTCTTACCATCTCTTATTAAACAATATATAATATTAATAGTTGTGCCTTCCATATATAGCATGTGCTGCTAAAATTATCTTTTTTATTTTTGCAGGACAAATTTTACTATGTGAGTCTAAAGTAAGCCTCTAATTATGAAAAAGAATAGACTTAAACATTACCCTTTTTTAGCTAATGTTTTAAAATAAATAAATAGGAACATAAGTCGACTTATCAAAAAATAAACTAGACTCATACTTATGATGTTGGTTATGTGACTCAGTAAAATCTCTCTTTTTGCAATTGTACATCTAGTAAAAATCCATCGTATATAAAATAGCGTAATTGAAAAACAAAAAGTATCTAATTGAATTGTACTTTAGAATTTGAGCACTACTTGTCACTTTTTGGCCATAGATTTCATCTCGGCATCGAATTTTCAATGTTTTGATATACTTTATTTTGTTCGTATATTTGTATCCTTTAGAGGGGTGGTAGACCGATTATGTTGTATGGAGCTGAGTGTTGGCCAGTTAAAATTTTACATATTTAGAGGATGAAAGCAGTAGAAATGAGTATGTTGAGATGGATGTGTGGGTACACTAGGCTAGATAAGATTAGGAATGAAGATATTCAGGAGAGGGTGGGTGTGGCTCCCGTGGACGACAAGATGCGGGAAGCGCGACTTAGATGGTTCGGACACATGCGGAGGAGAAACCTAGATGCACCGGTTAGGAGGTGTGAGCGGTTGACTTTGGTAGGTACGAGAAGAGGCAGAGGGCGGCCTAAGAAGTATTGGGGCGAGGTGATCAGGCATATGGTGCGACTTCAGATTTCTGAGGACATGGCTCTTGATAGGAACAGGGGGTAGTCGAGAGTTCTTCTCTCTTTGTACCGGTTAGTCTGATAGAGTTTTGCTTATGTTTGTTAGCGGTCTATGTTGTGTTCACATTGTTGTTTGCGTAGTTTTGTGTTATTGTCCTTTCACTTATTCGTTGTTGTTATTTTTTCTGGCATCTTTTGTTGTTACTGTTGGAAAAATAATTTGATAACTCAAAAAGAAATATTCAAATAGACGTCTAGGTTCATTCTTTTGATATTATGTTAATGAGCCTTTATTATAGTAGTTATTTTAAAATATTTGTAATAGAATATCAGTTAAATTTGAATTCAATTTGGGACAAAATAAATTAGACAATTAAATTAGAAATACGCCTAATAATATTCATCACGGTGTGGGAGAAATATCCTTAAGGACAATATCTTTGACACGCATCAAACTAAACCTTTTATTCTCCATAATCATCCTATTTTTCCAACAATCTTAAGGATATTTTTAAGATGCTATGGAGAATATCAATTCTGGAATCTCAAGAGATAGATGATAGATGAACAAAAATTATTATTATTGTATTGGTATCACATATCGTTGTTGTTGGTTATACTTTGGCATGCACGCTCGTAAGTTGTTATTTTAATTTCGTACACTATCGCATTATGAAGATCAAAATGCACCACAACATTAAGGTACACTTTTTCTAGTATTTGAATGTGCCTACTACATAAATGCAGACTTTTATTGTTATTCATTTTTGAAAATCTTGATAGCTCTAAGATAGTGGGTTTAAATTGATTATTCAATTTCAACAAATTTGAGTTTTGAATTTGGAGTGTTATAAATAAAAGCATAATTGATTTCACCCAAGTCGTATAAGTTCTTTGCTAGTTTTATGAGAATGAAAGAGTGAATAATTTACTATACATGATAACCATTCATGTCAAATAGAATTTGACAAATCTTTTTAATGGAAGGAAAGATGATCATTAACGTGTTGATTTTATAAATCTCCTTCGTACTAGTTTGATAGAAATAATAGATAAGATAAGACCTTCGTATTCTTGTGACATTTTTGGTGAAGCTATATTATTAGCTTGTTACTTATGAAGTAGAACTTTTTATGAGTCTGTGAAAAGGTTATCTCCTTAATCTAAAATTTTCGGAAATGTGGGGGACCATGGTGTCCATAGTTATATAGCCTAAACCTAAGAAGGAAAAATGTGAGAAAAAATATTTATTAATGTTATAATGATGCCTTACAAATTTGAGTTTTTTTGTTGCAAAAAATTTGTATTGGAAGATCAAATATATGTTGTATTTCTAGCTTTAAAAAGTTATGTTGCTTTGGGTCTCTTAGTCATTGGGGTGAAGAAATTGTTGAAATTATGACCCGTTTCCTCTTGACTTGAGATATTTTTGTAGAAGTTAAAGTTGTTTCTATATTAATTTTTTTTTACATTGGTACTTAACTGTGGAAGATACAAAAAGAAAATAAGTTTTGATGTGTTGAAAAATATTTCAAAAGGCACTTGTACAGAAGTAAAGTTTTATTTCATTTGAGATAAT
This sequence comes from Nicotiana undulata, assembly GCA_005239495.1. Lineage (NCBI taxonomy): Eukaryota > Viridiplantae > Streptophyta > Magnoliopsida > Solanales > Solanaceae > Nicotiana > Nicotiana undulata. The sequence goes on along the minus strand of ML291460.1, from coordinate 114,085 downwards.
TTTATGCCTTACTTGAGAAGTACTATGAGTTAGTATTTTGTATGTGGATTTTTCACTGTATTATATTGAATCTCCGATTCAGATGAGAAAAGCTCAATAATGAGAGTGTGATCACCTTTTGGTGGGTGTTGTGTATTAAAACTTACCTGGAAGTGAGGTTGATTGAGCAACCTCTTGGTGATTTAAACCGATGATGATAGGCTATAATTACGTATTTTAGTCGCTTATTACACTCTAGTTTACTGCACTTTAATTGAGTTTGAACTGTAATCGCTAGTGTTTTGCACTAACTGTGTGTTTTATGCCTTGTAGGAGTGATTTCGAGATATATAGATGTTATAGAATGAATTTAAGTGATTTGGAGCTTTGAAGTCTGAGTAAAAGCTTAAGGAATTAATCCAGGATCGTGTTCGGGGGTCAAATTTGATAGTTGAGAACAAACGAAGACTCGAGGAGGCATATTGTGCACTGTCTAGTAAGATGGACATAAATTTTTTCTCCTAACTCCATTTGGGCTACATAATATATGTTTGGAAATATAACTCAAAGGGCTACAACTTGTATGTTTTACGTTTTTCCAAATCCCAAAAGGAACAGGGTAAAAAACGCGATCGAAACTGCGACTGCGGACCTGACGCGAACTGGGGCAGAATAAAACTCCACTAGCGCGAGATTAGCGCGGACGCGCTAGTGGCGGCCTGGAAACTTGTCCTTTTTCGCGTAAGAGAAGGTATAATTGTTTGGGCCCGACCCTACTTGGTATATATACATGGGAGAACGTTATTTTTGGGGGATGAGACATATTTTGGACACAAATTCGACCTAAGGAGGCAGAGACACAATAGGAGCAAGGCGGAGAATTCTTCTACAGGTTTTTCCTTCCTCTTCCTATTTTTCATTGTTGGTTATGACTTTTAGTATTGTATTTTTACATACTATTATGAATAGCTAATTTGTTATCTAGGGTTTTGATTGAACCTTTTGTAGGATCAATTCTTGTTATGTTTTTATATAATTTTGCCAAATTTTAATCTCTATTTGTTCAACTACATTCTTGTTGTAGTTAATTGAAAGGATCCTCAATTAGTTGTGCCTAATTAGTGTGTATCTACTCTCGAGAGAGTGCATATTTAGGTAATTGTTGAACAACATCACTCCCAAAGTATATGAGAGATCCATAACCGAGGGTTTAAAGGTTGGATTAGAGATAACGATACCTTGGGTGCAATCTAAAGTGAACTGTAGTACAAGTTAGCTAGCGTAGCTCGAGAGAGTCCATATAGTAGATTATTGTAATTACTCGAGAGAGATTTACAGTAGCATGAGTGTTCATGATTGATAGAGAATACTTAGGCGAAATTATAGAAGACATAGCGGGAAGGATTCCGACAATTGGGAAAATCATAACTCTAGACCTCCTTAATCTTTTCTCCAACCTGTATTATCTTTAGTGTTAATTTACTATTTTAATTTGTTAGTTAATTAGATATAAGAATCTTAATATTTATAACATAGGAATTGTTCGAACTTGTCTTCTTAGCAATATTAAACAATTATAGCTAAGCCTTAGTTCTCTATGGGATTCGACTCCAGACTTGTAAATCAGATTATATTTGCAACGACCGCTTAGTCCTTTTTATAAGGCATAGTTGGGCGTAATCAAATTTTGGCGCTGTTGTCGTGGAACTAACGGTGTAGCTGTAGGTGTACATATTGCTAGGTTTCAAGTTTGAATTTTTTTTCCAGTATTTGATTTTAATTTTCTTTATTTTAATTTTATTTGTTAATTTAAAAAAACATGGCATCATGGAATTATGAGAATTTGGATGTTGGTAATTCTAATTTTGATCCTTGTTACGCATATTGTGGAGGAAACCACCCAGGAAAAAATTATCAAAATATTTCCGAGAACGAGTTATGTGCACCAACTCAATCTTATGTGTGGAATGTGTGTGATATGTGTGGTGGTCAAGATGGTCACTTTCATGGTTGTGCTTATATTTCTTATCTTCCCCCAACCCCTTACTTTGATGGTTCTTCTTTTTCTTGTGAAGTTAATAGGAACAAAGAACCTATGGATGATGACCTGAAAAAGATCGAGGATATGATGAAGTGCCTTGTGGAACAAAATGATGAGATACTACAGCGGGTACAAAGGCAAGATGCAACTATTCGCAACTTGGAGGCTCAAGTGAGTCAACTAGTTGAAGCTTTTAATGCTCAATATGCCAATATTATGGATAGTGGCCAGGAGCAATGTGCATTAGAGATGGAAATTGAGGTGCCAATGGAGGCGTCCAAAGTAGAACCCCAACACTCTAACCAGATAGAATTTGAGGATGCCGATGTTGAAGAAGTAATACTAGAGTCAACCAGGGACGTTGAGGATACAAATTTAGTCGATTCTAGTGTGATTGGTGTTGAGGATGCTGAAAGTCCTGAAGTTCATGTGTTTGAGCGCATTGGTCCTCACTCCAAACATTTTTCCACATTGTGCTTGGATGATGATACGGAAACAGAGTCATCCGAGTCGATTGAGGAGTCAAGGAATGAGGAACAAGATGCCTACATTCTGGAATTTTTCTTGCCAGAAAGACAGGACCACATACCTCATCTAAAGGCCAAGGAGTGTAAAATAGTACAATGGTTGCTCGGGCCAATTAGATTTGTTCCACCACCCCTGGAGTATAACCGAAAACTTAAAGCCAAATTAGGGTTCCAATTCATAAGTTCAAAGTGGAGGCAAAAGTGATTCGCGTCGTGCCGCGACGTTAAATCAAGCGCTTGTTGGGAGGCAACCAACTTTATTTTTCTTATTTTTTTATTTATTTTTTTATTTTATTTTATATTATTGTATTATTCTTGTAGTGTCGATTTTTAATTTTAGGAGCATGGAACGCAAAGCCATTGGAAGGATGCAACAGCAAACCATTGGTTGGAACTAAGTGTGAGGTACCCGCACGAAGGACCAGGCCTGGGAGAAGTCTGAGTACCCATGAGATGCTAGTGCTTCGGCCTTTGGCCTACCAGGGAGTTTCTTTTACCCTCTTATAGTTATGATGTGCATTGGGGACAATGCACAATTTTAAGTGTGGGGTGAGGAGATTGTTTGGGTGACTTTCTATGCTATTTTAGTTGTGTTAATTTAAATAAGTTATTTTTAAAAAAAAAATATAGAAAAGATTGGACTTTTCCCGACGATGGATCTATTAGACAATTTTCTTGAGGGAATTAAGTCTAAAGAGAAAAAACAAAAAAAAAGATTTTCTTTTGTTAGGTAGTGTAACAATTCCCCCTTGATTTTTCTTTGTGCCGCGGTTCTTTTCCAAGGGTTTTGTTTGAACCGGGTGTAGTTAATTTTTTTTTTTAGGAATAGGAGCTATTGTGTTGTGTTTTGAATTGAAGCAATATCTCTTGACTTTGTTATGCCTTGAGAATAGTGAGTACTTTGGTTGTGACACTTAGACTCAGTTTTTGACTCTTGTATAAGTACCTTAAATTGTATGATTTTAAATTTGCTTAACTGCTTTGACTAGACTGTCTTGATGAATCCAATCTTGAGTGAGTTATGTGCCATGTGTGTGTGAGGTTTGTGTGTTATTATGTGCATTGCATTTGATGTCTAGAACTTGCCCCGTGTGTATGCAAAGCGAAATAGTAGTTTTGTTCAGTCTTGAAAGTGATATAGGCATTTTTTTGTTGAGCCAGCTATGTATATTTTACCCGCCTAATTGTTATGTATCGTAGTTAACCTCTTTGAGACTGTAATCATGTTTCTTTGGCAACCACATTACAAGCCTTACCCATTTGTTTGAATTAACTATCTATTTGAACCGTTTAACCTCTCATGAGCACTTGAATTGTTATGAACAGTGTAAAAGTTAAAGTGTGGGGTGGTTGGTTTGGCTTTTGAGTGGAACTAATGAAATAAAGAGAAAGGTGCACTGTTTTAGAAAAGTAAGAGTCACTTAAAAAAGAAGAGGAAAACAATAGTTGTATTGTTGTGAAAAAACTATATTCCTTGACAAGTGGTGACTCTTGATGTAATTGTGCTTAAAGAAGTATGGGGTAAAATATATTGATGTGAAGGCGGAGTTTGGTTTAACATAAGTATGGGGTTTTAATGTTAAAGTATATGTATTAAAGTGCTTAGGGAGGTGTAGTCACTCTTATATCCAAATGTATCATACCCGTCCCACAGCCTACATTACAACCAAATAAAGTCCTACTTGATCCTAGACTGAATGAACTCGATTAGTAGAGTAGTACACTACGGGCAAGCCTATGGTGCATCTTTTGTGGCACATGAATGTTATTTCTGAGAGTGAGTGAATTCTTTCTATCTTAAGTTCCTGTGTGTTCTTAAATATTATTGTGTGGAACTACTCTCTTTTGTAGTGTGAGGGCACTTGATTCATGAAGGAAAGGGAATGTTAGTGACCTCTATGTTAGAGTAAGTGGGTGAGTTGTGAATAATGTGTGGTACTTGTGAGTCAAATCTTGAGATGAAGATGTTACACTTTAGTGCTTAGTCTATTTTAAATAGTCTTGGTATGATGAGTTAGGAGAATTGCTTTAAAAGGTCGTGTCTATATAAAGTGTAGTTTGATTGCTCGAGGACGAGCAATGGTTTAAGTGTGAGGTGTTGATGATAGGCTATAATTACGTATTTTAGTCGTTTATTACACTCTAGTTTACTGCACTTTAATTGAGTTTGAACTTTAATCGCTAGTGTTTTGCACTAACTGTGTGTTTTATGCCTTGTAGGAGTGATTCCGAGCTATATAGATGTTATGGAATGAATTTAAGTGATTTGGAGCTTTGAAATCTGAATAAAAGCTCAAGGAATTAAGCCGGGATCGTGTTCGGGGATCAAATTTGATAGTTGAGAACAAACGAAGACTCGAGGAGGTATATTGTGCACTGTATAGTAAAATGGACATATCTTTTTTATCCTAACTCTATTTGGAATATATAATATATGGATGGAAACATAACTCAAAGGGATACAACTTTCATGTTTTACGTTTTTCCAAATTCCAAACAGAACATGGTAAAAAACGCGATCGAAACTGCGATTGCGGACCTGACGCGGACTGGGGCAGAATAAAATCCCACTAGCGCGATCTCTAGCGCGAGATTAGCGCGGACGCGCTAGTGGTGGCCTGGAAACTCGTCCTTTTTCGTGTAGGAGAAGGTATAATTGTTTGGGTCCGACCCTACTTGGTATATATACATGGGAGAACGTTATTTTGGGGGATGAGACATATTTTGGACACAAATTCGACCTAAGGAGGCAGAGACACAATAGGAGCAAGGCGGAGAATTCTTCTACAGGTTTTTCCTTCCTCTTCCTATTTTTCATTGTTGGTTATGACTTTTAGTATTGTATTTTTACATACTATTATGAATAGCTAATTTGTTATCTAGGGTTTTGATTGAACCTTTTGTAGGATAAATTGTTGTTATGTTTTTATATAATTTTGCCAAATTTTAATCTTTATTTGTTCAACTACATTCTTGTTGTAGTTAATTGAAAAGATCCTCAATTAGTTGTGCCTAATTAGTGTGTATATACTCGAGAGAGAGTGCATATTTAGGTAATTGTTGAACAACATCACTCCCAAAGTACATGAGAGATCCATAACCGAGGGTTTAAAGGTTGGATTAGAGATAACGATACCTTGGGTGCAATCTAAAGTGAACTGTAATATAAGTTAGCTAGCGTAGCTCGAGAGAGTGCGTATAGTATATTATTGTAATTACTCGAGAGAGATTTACAGTAGCATGAGTGTTCATGATTGATAGAGAATACTTAGGCGAAATTATAGAAGGCATAGCGGGAAGGATTCTGACAATTGGGGAAATCATAACTCTAGACCTCCTTAATCTTTTCTCCAACCCGTAGTATCTTTAGTGTTAATTTACTATTTTAATTTGTTAGTTAATTAGATATAAGAATCTTAATATTTATAACATAGGAATTGTTCGAACTTGTCTTCTTAGCAATATTGAACAACTGTAGTTAAGCCTTAGTTCTCTGTGGGATTCGACTCCGGATTTGTAAACCGGATTAAATTTGCAACGACCGCTTAGTCCCTTTTATAAGGCATAGTTGGGCGTGATCAACCGACACTAATTATGTCGATGAATTGTGATTGCCAAAGCGCAATAACCATTGTAAGAAAATAAATCTTTCAATGGGAAGAGTAGATACATTCTCTAAAGACATAATGTGATAAAGCAATTGCTTAGAGATGAGAATTTTTTATACATATTACTCAAAAGAGGATTTGGCCGTTCTTTGACTTATAAATGAAACATCCGGGGAATGAAACTTTTGCCAATTTAAGTTATATCAACTATGATGGTAATGCAACCTATGTGATTGGAGATCGCATGAAGTAGGTTCATATGGGTAATAACAAGTCATTAGTTGATCAAATGTGCACTATTAAATTATATCCCTTCCTATGGTGTGTGTGTATATAGTGCAAGACTGCAAGGAATGTGAGGCTGAGTTATTAAACTCTTAATCCCATAATCCATAGCCTATTGTAGGTGGTGTATTCTGCTGCAGAATACACTTTATGGATGGACCTATATGAGTATGGAGTGGGGCCGCTCCTATGAAATTTGTGGCGAAATTTCTAGAGCAGTCATGAAAACTAGGCACGCGCATGGACTATTAGCGCAAAACCACGATAAACAACAAAGTGTGTGGGGGTATAATGTGATAGATAAGACACTAAACTTACAAAGGAATTCTTGGTTCATAGAAGTTTTAAACTTCACCAATTTTTCTGTAAATTTAATCTTATTTTATCTAGGTCTGGTTCATAGTCCAAGAGACACCAGATTCGACGCATTATGCTCATTTGTGAAAACCCCGCAAAAGTATTTTTTATATTTCTTAATATTCTTTTTGAGTTATGTGGGGGATTGTTGGAAAAATAATTTGATAACTCAAAAAGAAATATTCAAATAGATGTCTAGGTTCATTCTTTTAATATTATGTTAATGAGCCTTTATTATAGTAATTATTTTAAAATATTTGTAACAGAAAATCAGTTAAATTTGAATTCAATTTGGGACAAAAAAAATTAGACAATTGAATGGTCATTAGTTTGTATTTGTACGTTATTGAAATTAATATTTGGAAGATCAGTTACCAATCTTAATGAATTTTAAAGTTTCATTCATTTCAGATCTTGGCATTGAATTCTTAATGAATTCTTAACGTTTTTTTTTTTTGGTTTTTCAGATGTTTATCTTTTTGGACTATATATAAAGCTTTTTGGTAGTGTTCATGATATAGTGAAAATAAAAAAGTTAAAAAACTTTTCTTACCTTTTCTTTTGTGCTGGGTTTTCTTCTTATAAGTCTTTGTTGTTTCTGTTCCTAGTTATACTAGAAGAGCTTGTTAAATCCTGGGGGATACGCCTAATAATATTCATCACGGTGTGAGCGATCCTTAAGGACAATATCTTCGACACGCCTCAAGCTAAACCTTTTCTTCTCCATAATCATACTATATTTCCAACAGTTACATGCCTTTTTTTTTGTTTCTTTTCTGATATTATTGTCTCTCCTGTTGTGCCGAGAGACTCTCGGAAACACCCTTTTTATCCTTTTCGGGGTAGAGATAAAGTCTGCGTACATTCAACTTTCCCCAAACCTGATTAGTAGGATTTTACTGAATATATTATTGTTGTTGTATTTGTATACTTTAGATCTAGTTTTTGATATGACGTTAAAGCCTTGTTATAGAGTTATACCTCATTAAAATATGTAGGGAAATTAAAATCACACACCCTTAAAAAGCGATATGACCAAATAAAGATGATGATTCATCTTAATTGGCCTCAACTTGATAGGTATTGGAAGTACTGTTGTTTGTTAATTTAAAACTTTCTTTCTATTTCTCAATTTTTATGAGTCATGCAATTGCCCTCCTACCCCAACATTACTACTATTAATTATAATGGACTTATCGAGAGTCAAGTTAAGTGAGTAGCTACCATAATAATTAAATGTATGGTTATAGTAACGTTAAAATTATTTTTGTGCGATTTATAAATTACATGTTTGAGGTGTGGAAGCAAGACTTTTCTTCAAATCATGTGTGAACATAGAATACCTTGTACACTCGATTAAATATTTTACACTTTACATGTTTCTCTACAATAATTAGTGGGCGTCTGGACACAAGAATTGTAAAATTCCCAAAACGGGTGAAAAAAAATTCAAGTAAAAATAGTATTTGAAATTTAGAGTTGTGTTTGGACATGAATATAATTTTGGGTTGTTTTTGAAGTTTTGTAAGTAATTTGAGTGAAAATTTTGAAAAATAATTTTTTGGAGTTTTTCAAAATTTTGAAAATTTTCAAAATGCATCTTCAAGTGAAAATTAAAATTTTTATGAACAAACACTGATTTCGAAAAAAAATTTAAAAAAAAGAAGGAATTTCTTATGTCCAAACGGGCTCTTAATGTGTACTCAATTTAGCACGCAAGTCGTTCAACGAGTAATAATAACCAAATTCAATCGCAAGGAGTAGTGTATCATTTCAAGTACGATCGAGGAAAAAAATATCAGTTTGGAAGTTTCAGCAAGAAATGGTCATCAATTTATATGGAATTATGGATACGTATATAACTATTCAATTTCAACCCATGATAAATGCATGCATTTCTTGAAACAAAGGGAGTTGGCCTTAATTGTGTGAGATATACATAATTCTACGGATTAATTTAGCACGTTTGGTATCTTGGAGTTAGTTTGGTGAAACGTCATTTTCTTTTCTTTATTTATTGCTTGTTCTAGTCTTCTCTTGTTCGAGGTGAATTGGCCCATGTCATGAGTAGTAGGGTAGTTCAAATCAAAACCGTGAATCGAATCAAATCGATAGCTTATTGGATTATTGGGGTAATGGATAGGGAACAAATTGAAGTTTTATAATTAACATCTTAACGGTTGGGGCGGATTACTCGATTTTCTTATCGGGTAAACCGTTAACCCGTTAAAAATTTTTATATTTAACTTTTACCCCTATGTATATAATTACCATTGTTTATCCCGTCTTTCGTTCCCATCGTCATTTGTATATTACTATTCTTTTTCCAACTTCTTGATTCAAATACAGGAGGCTGCCCAATTTTATATGAATATTGATTTCCCACATGATGTACCTTTATCTATTTGCATATTAATCGAATTACAACTTCTAGCTAAGTTAAGCGTCAGAGCTTTGAGGGCGAAGGCTGAAGTTTTTGCCTTTTGATTGATTATGAACGAGTGTCCTTTTGAAAGTTTGATTGTGTAATAACAGCATATATAGTCTTGGTATTAATTGAATGATTGTTCAAAAAAGATTTATTTGATTTAGTCGATAAGCCGCCTGATAACCGTAAAATAATTGTTAATCTGATCCCCGATCCGTCCGTTGTCTTATTGGATGACTAGCATATTACTATATTTATAATCCAATAACCGTTAAGTCGAACCGTTAAATGCAATTATTCGCCCGATCCGCCTGATAAGCACCCCTAGTCATCAGTCTTTCCCTTTTCCTTCTTTTTCTCTTTTTTCGTTTTTTTCTTCTCTTTGTCATGCTATTTATAATAATCATATATTCGAAGCCTCAACTATTTTACTTCAAAGTCAATTATTGAATGTGATGATTGTTTAAATGTGTGATTCAATCTCTGTTATACTTTTGAATTATTGATAGATCCTTGCAGCTAATCGGTCTTCTTCCCTTCGGTCCATATTTAGAAAAGCTTATCTATAATCTAATTAAGGATAATGTTATAAGGTAAAATATGATATGATACGTGGTCGTCTAAAGGAAAAATACGTGGAATTCAAGACGGAGATAGCCAAAAATCGAACGCAGCCATTCTGCTTGTTACCGAAAAGGATAACGTTCATAAAAGTGCATTAAATACTCTGCTCCCGAGAGCATTTAATAGAGAATATTCTGCAGCATTAAGAGCGACGGCCCGTTACAAAGAATTTGGCATATATGTTCATACGTTACATCTTCATCAATGACCCTCATAATTGACATTAAAAGAGGGCACGATCCCAGGACCCCCTTCCCTAGACATAGTTATAACATTGTAAAGGAGACGGATTTTCTGGATGAACTTATACTACATTTCTATACAAATCTTAATACAATCTTACTTTTTTGCCTTTTGATCTCATCATTATTGTGCCCGGAAACCGTATTCATAGAATTATCATCTCTGTTGTTTCATCTACATTCTAAGGCGAAGTATTGTCCATTTCTTCAATTATTGCATTATTTCAGGATCAAATCGTATAAATTCAACTGTACCATTTTACGGGTAAACAATTTGGCACCCACCGTGGGGCCTAGACAACTGTACAGTAATTGATCCTTGCAATTTTTACTAACGTGATTTGATTATTTTGTCTTAGAAAAAATTTCAAAAAATGGCAGATAACACTGTTAATGACACATACAACCCTGAAATTCGAGGGGATCAACCTCATTTCAAGGATTCAATCGGTGACACCCGCAGTAAGGGGAGTGACGCCATGTCGATTCATGATAGACGATACCCTCGACAGGTTCGAGAGGCAATTCATGATGATGTTGATGAGGAGCTTGTGGCGGATGCAGTGAGGGTCCTACAAGAGCAAGAGGAAATCATTATATGCTATCTCACGCGACAGGATCAGGTTATGACGGAACTGAGGCAGGCGCTATCGTGGGCTTCGAATAATGCAAACAGACGAGATCCAATTCCTCCTGGTGTTCCCACAAACCAAACAATGTAGAGAATCGATAACAACACTCCTAGGGGTAAAAATTAGCTCTGACAGGGCTGGGGGGAGCAGATCCGATCTCAACAACGAGAACGACCCGTTCAAGCATGAACTTTTACGGTTCAGGAGCGAAGTAAATGCCTGCATGGACCGAATCCCGGGCGCGCCACCAATATTAAAAGGCTCAGACTCGAAGAAGTATATTCAATTACAGTACAATCCGAGTGCGGCACCAGAACTAATCCTGAAGCGGTTCAAGATGCCTGAAATTCCAAAGTATGATGGAACATCAGACCCGCGGGAGCATATTACTATCTACACAATAACAGTAAAAGGAAAGCTCCTCACAAAATTAAATTTGTGATGCTAAAGAAATTTGGAGAAACTCTCATGAGGGAAGCTTTAACGTGGTATTCATTATTACCCGAGCGTTCCATAGATTCCTTTGAGATGCTCGCGGGTTCTTCATTAAGGCTCATGCCGGGGCAAGAAAAGTGCAAGCCCGGAAGGTCGACATATTCAGGATCGCATAAGGAGAATCTGAATTATTACGAGAGTTTGTTACCCGATTCCAGAAAGAAAGAATGTTGCTCCCAGCTTTCCTGGATGAATGGGCAGCTGAAGCATTCACCAAAGGTTTGAATCCAAGAAGTTCAGACGTTTCCCGGAAGCTGAAGGAGAGCATGCTTGAGTTTCAAGCAACAACTTGGGCAGATGTTCACAACTGCTACAAGTCAAAGATAAGGATCGAAGATGACTAGGTCGGTTCTACATCATCGGCCAAAGGACAGAACAAGAGTAGAGAAAAATCAAAGGATGACTACGACGCGGACAAACGGACTTCGAGTGGCCGATTTTTTGCCTTATGAGCGGACCCGAAGGCCATGGCAGAAACTTCCGAGCAACAAATAGGTTCACAGTTGACAGAGGGGCCGGTCGTGGTCGAAAAAATAGATCACTCCAAGATAAAGAAACGTCGGGGTCTTGGGATCTTTCTTACCCCAAGTTATCGGAATATAATTTCAATGTCAGTGTACTGGAACCGGTCTTAGCCATGAGAAATATTAAAGAGGCATGATTCTCTAGACCTATGATGTCCGATTCCAGCCAAAGGGATCCTAACTTATAGTGCGAATACCACGAGACGAACGGTCACCGAACATGGGACAAAAAACTCCTCCGGGAAGAAGTGGAAACACTATTGAAGAATGGTCACCTCTGAGAATTCTTGAGTGATCGAGCTAAGAACAATTATGGTCCGACCGAGACAACGCTGAACCTTCAATAACAGGAGAAGAAACCCAAACGACAATATGATCTTCGGGGGAAATGATATTAACGAGGTCACCTTTTCGGCAACAAAGAAAACGAAATTATCAATAACTCATAGTAAAAGACTTCGGGAATACGATATTACTTTCACGGAGGAGGGCACAAACGGATTGTTGTTACCATACAACGACGCACTGGTAATTGCTTTAAATGTGTTAGATTTTAAGATTAAACGTGTTGTAGTAGATCCAGGGAGTTCGGCCAATATCATACAATGGAGAAGAATGGAGCAAACTAAACTCACCATAAGCATTATTGCAGCAGCAAAGCTCCTTATTGGATTCAACCTTGCGAGCGTAACGACCCAGGGAGAGATCTTGCTGCCCACGAACGCTGAAGGAGAAATGAGAATAACTCTCTTCGAAGTAGTAGATGGTGACATGTGATACAATATCATCCTGGGAAGGCCATGGTTACACGAGATGAAAGTTGTACCCTCAACATATCACCAATTGTTGAAGTTTCCAACGCCCGAATGAATCAAGAAGATAAGAGGTGATCAACTGGTAGCAAGGGAGATAAACGCGATCTCAACTTCCAGTATCGAAGGGAAGGAGCGTACGACATAGCAATTACAGGAACCGACACCTACTCCCGCGCTAGAAGGAGTTAGCCTGGAATTAGAGTCATCAGAGCAATATCAGGTGCTAAGATATTTTCAAGTTCCAGAAGAGACGGACGCAATGAAGTCCACAGTGGAAGAATGGAGACAAGTTTCCTAGAAACTGGAACGTGACACACCTCAAAAGAAATTATTGTTGATGAACATTATTCAAGCGGAAAGTATGTGCAGCACTCTTTTTCCCTTAGTTCAAATTTTGTCCCAATTGGGTTTTTCTGGCAAGGTTTTTAATGAGGCAGTGACAAACAACATACTACGAAGACAAAAACAATAAGATCTTTGAAAGCAAGGCAAACAAACAAGCTTCCACTCGGGGACGGATAGTTGGTTCGATAGCAAATTCCCACTGGGAAGTTAAGTTTGCTACTGAATAAAGGTTACCAGACTATTCATGAGCACAAACCACTAAAGGGTTGTTAGGTATTCTTTTGCTCGATAGCATGGATTGCTAAGGGGAAGTAAGGTATGTTGTCGAGTGAAGGATTACCTAGCAATTCATTGGTGGAACCTTTGAAGATACAAGACTTCTGGTGTTTCAATCTGCACTCTTCGCATTCAAACACTGGGGGGGGGGGGGATTTTATGAGGATACGAAAATAATGACTGCCATGTCAAGCGGGGAACGAAAATATGGAATTAAGATGCATCATCAGGACCGGGGACTACGCAGCCAGCCCCGTGAAAACAAGTTGTACAAAATAGCCACAAGTAATGGCAATTTCTTTTCAGCATAACAAATGCTTATGTATTTTTTTGAAAATAGAAGGAATAAAATGAAATCCCTCTTGTTTTTATCGTTTTTCTTGTCTGAACAATGAATTAACTTTGTCATTTGAAATTCAAGCAAGTACTTCAAATGTCAGTGCCGTAATGAACATGAGACGTCCTCTTCAAGAGCACCGTAAACATATGAGAGCCCACTCTTATAAAAATCCTCACATTAAAAGGTTGATTCCGGAAGAATCTATGCCCCGAATCGAAAATGCCAAAAATACACCCTAATCCGCATATGAAAATGACGCAAAAAGTAAACTTGCGCAAATACTTATAAAAACCCTCATGTTAAAGGGTTGGTTCCTGAAGAATCTATGCCCGGAATTGAATATGCCATCGGGAATAAATACACCCGAAGCCGCATATGAAAAGGCCGCAAAAAGTAAACTTGCTTAAATACTTATAAAAAACCCTCACCTAAAAGGGATATGCTCGGAACCAAAGTGCTTCGAGGAAAACGCATCTGAGACTACGCATAGTAAAGTGCGAACAGAAAAACGTGCGCAAAATTCTTGAGCTTGTGCAAAGGTTAAAGACTTGCATGGATAGTCAAACGAAAGTAAGACTCAAACGATCCTTGAGAAAAAAAATATATTTTTATTTACAAGAATGAGCCAAAACAGTAAAAGTACAAAATGAAAAAAAGAAAAGAAAAGCTAAAATGCTGCCTCTAAGTTACTCACTCTTTCAGCGAAGGCAACCTCACAATCGGTTGCAGCAAGAACGATGTCCTGGACTTCAGCCCATTTGGCCTTGGCTTCATCAAATCTATCCCTCAGCGGGCCAATTTCTTGGCTGAGGGTTACCATTTCTTGCTCGCTTTGCTACAAACGAGCCTCCAAAACAACGACCTCAGTAACTTTGGTTTCCAGTTCTGAAAGGCGGAGATTAGTTTGGTCCCGTTCCACCAAAAGAGAACTCCGTTCAGAAGTAAGTTCTTTCTTCTCACGAATCAACCTTCGAAGGTCCTCAGAAGAAAGAAAGTTGACCTACAAAACAAAAAGAGGTAAAACTTAGAATACATTCATACAAAAGTAGAAGGAATAAAGGAACGCATCACTGCGGCATTGTGCATGACGTTGTTCAACAAACACTCTCCTGAGAGTGCCCGAATCTTTTCCCAGTCTTTATCTGAAGCCAAAGGCTTCAGATAATTAGCAAGCTCTACCGATCGGGATAGTAAGCTGTATCCGGGGGAGACTGAAATAGTAACGTTCCTCCTCATTTGTGAATCTTCAGAAAGTGCATCATAGTTTTGCCCCAAATTCCCATGAACTGGGGACTTTGGAAGAGCAACACCTTCTTCATGGTCAGGTGCGGCCGATGGAGGTGATGTAACAACTGGTAGTGGAAGAGTGGATAAAGATGGAAGTGATGTAGCAGTTGCTAGTGATGGTGAATGTGGAGATGAATCTGATAGAGTTGAAGAATGGGAAGTTGTTGCATCAAATGCAGCGCTGGCTGTTGGATGCTCGCCAACCAAAGACGGAAAGGACCCGGAACTCATCCACGCATCACTGGTTACAACAATTGGGGCCCAAAAACGGGAATTGGCATTTTCTACCAAATCATATTCTCCCCAAAGTGACGAGACATCGTCTTTAGTTGGTGCAACTATCTCAACAGGTCGAGCATCCCGTTGAGATGATGGGGATCGTTGCCTTCTATGTAGAGAAACTCCCTCATCACTAGTTTCTTCATCATCGTCAATCATCACGATGTCTATGACCAGCTCGGTTGGAGGACTAGTCGTCATCTCCACCGGAGATGACTAGTGGGTATCAGTCTTTGCCCTCTTATTCCTTTCCTCGGTCGCAGAGGAACGTCATTTATTTGGTTGCTTATCTTCCGTCCGGGGACTCTGTAAAGAAGTGTTTGCTCACAAAACATGCCCGGATATACCTGTTTAAGTAAGTGCTTCCTGAAGCAGCCTTGCTGCATCAGCGGGATCAACCAAAACATCCTACTCGGGGACATCGACAAAGCTCACAGGTAGACCTAATTTCGTGAACAAGTCAGAAGGGTTCAACCCTGTTCTCCATAGACAAAAAAATAATGGAAGCGAGGTAAGTTAAAATTACCGTGATTTTTGGCCTTCCACCCATATTTAAGCGCAAGTTTTTTCCACAAACGAGTTTTGGGCGTTGTCACGTCCAAAATCTTCTGAACCCACCGGTCCAAGCCTTCCACCACCGGTGGGGTCCATCGAGTTTCTGAAACTTGCGAAGTATGAAAAGTTGATACAGCCACAGAAGAATATTTAGTATAAGAAATACTAAACAACGAGCTTACGAGTATGGTTCCAAGCAACCGGAATGGATGAAGCTTGATCTCGTCCACTTTCACTCCTCTATTTGAGGATATGAAAACGATCGATGCAATAATAATACTCAATAGAGTCGGGATCGAATTCCATAAGGAGCTATGCGAATGGGTATTAGTAGTATATATCTTAGTGCGTGAGTTTGTATATCTTAATTTGCACTTCCGCAATATTGGGTTTTGTTTGAAATCTAACGTAACTACGATTTAAATAATAAAACTAGGAAATTACTTTTGGTTGTTTTTCAAATGATAAAATGACCTAGGGTTATGACCTTCACCTAGGTGTTCGCTTAATGAGTTGTAAACTTTAAATCTTGTTTTATTGGTCGGGATGTATTATAGCTATCAATACTCAAGTACCCACTCAATACCTCTCGGCCAGAGAGTGATTTTGCCCAACTTATCTTTCTCAAATCTAAATGGGTATTGAACAAAGCAGTTGATAGAAAGCTCAAGTCGGGTTTTACTATCTCTAGGTTGAACCCTTTAATTGGGATCATCAATCTCTCGATTGACTCAATTTCTTGCTAGCCAAGTCTTCCTAGATTAAGTCTCTCTTTATCAAGTAGAGACCAAGTCAAATAGGCATGGAATAATGTTTGCAACCATTAATTCTTCAAATAAAAGCAAGAAAAAAGCTAGATAATCGACACCCAACTATAAACAAGCAATAAATCAAACATCCATTAAGTTTACACAACCCTAGTGAAAATCTAGCTACTCATGCTTAAATTAGAACAAAAAGAAGAAGAAGTGATAATTAAACCCATATTAATAATAAAGATTAAAAACAATATTCCAAAAGCTCAAAATAGCAAAAACTACTAAAAGGAGCAAAGAAAAACGTCTAGAGTGGAAGATTTTGGGAGAATAGAGATTTATCATATGAGCTAAAGTTAGCTTCTCTCCAGTTTCCTGGCAGAAACGTCGAAGGCAGGCGATTGTCCTCCACACTGAAGGACTTACCTATGCCAAACACACCTGGTAGCGAAGCCAAAATTTAGCAATTACGGAATCAAGCTCTCCACTCAAAGAAAACACACCCAAAGTAAAGGGATACGTGAAAAAGTATGCAAAACCTTCTGGGGAAGGGTCACTCGTTGTGATAGATCATGAGCAATAATATCCAACTCATGGCAGCGACAATTCTCCTTTGCAACAGTAATACTGGAAGGCGAATGGAAGAAGGGTACCCACAAATGGACCATGTACGAGGGGTTAGCAGTGGGATGATGGAACCCATAGTCGGAGGAACAGAGTCCTCGGTTTGTTCTTGCTCTTTGTGGAACCAACACGATTGGAGGACGAAGCCATTGAAAAAGATGAAGGAAAAGGTATTGTGTTTGAAGAGAATTAGAGGAAGGATGGAAAACAAAGATACAAATTAGATGCTCGAGAAATTATGAAGCGCAAAAGAAAAGAATGTTGCGTATAAGTAAAATTATGGCGGCTAAATTCATGGCCATGATTACCTCAAAAATCAGCAAAAGCTGTGCTGAATCGTGGGATGATGCGCGTTTGGGGCATTATATGCGGAGAGACGTTCGTCTAATCAACTGTCAAAAGTTTTCAAAGGGAGTTATGTCACCGGAAAAGCAGAGGGATTATTTGTATAGGGTAAAATATGATATGATACGTGAATGTCTAAAGGAAAGACACGTGGAAGCCAAGACGGGGATAGCCAAAGACCGAACGCAGTCATTCCGCTTGTCACCTTAAGGGATAACGTTCATAGAGGTGTATTAAATACTCTGCTCCCAGTAGTATTTAATAGGGAATATTTTGCAGCATTAAGAATGACGATCCGTTATAGAGAATTTGACATTTATGTTCACTATTAAATCTTCATCAATGACCCTCATAATTGACATTAAAGGAGGGCACGATCCTAGGATCTCCTTCCTTAGGCATAGCTATAAATAGTGAGCTCATTTATAATTGTAAAGGAGACAAATTTTCTGGATGAACTTATACTACATTCTATACAAAGCTTAAAACGATCTTACTTTCTTGCTTTTTGATCACATCATTGTTGTACCAGGAAATCGTGTTCACGAAATTATCATCTCTGTTGTTTCATCTACATTCTAAGGTTAAGTATTGAACATTTTTTCAATTGTTGCATTACTTCAGGATCAAATTAGTTCACTTGTCTAGAAACCACATATAAATTCAACTGTATCGTTTATGAATAATGAAATAAATACCTTATAAACTTTATACATAATTTGAATAGTTTCAAATACCTAAATTATTCTTTGAATCAGTCGTAAGTAAGCAATTTGGTAAAGAGAAAAATGTTAACCGCTAACGTATAAAGATATTTGGAGCGCAAACAAATTGTAATTCCACCTCTCCCGTTAGAGCTCATTGTATAACGTAATATATGTTATAATGTCTTATAGCTATTTGATCAAAACATATAACTTTCGCCTAAAAAAGTTGAGTTTATATAATAATGATTTAAATTTAATTAAAAATAATATCTCTAGATGTGAGTTCCAAAAATATGAATAACGTTAGACAGATCTGATAGTGGGGTGATTACAACATGCATTAATGGTTTTAAAAAGTGTGAGGAATAATAGAGGAGGAACTAACAATACAATAAAATATACCCAGTATTATCCTACACCGTGGGACCTGGGCAAAGTAGTGTGTACGCAGACCTTACCCCTACCTTGTGAGAAAAGAGACGCGTTTAAGTAAATAGGAGAAGTGGTTCACCCAATAAAGGATGAACTAGATGATTGTCTCTCCTGACATGAAGAGTGACATACAAATCCTAAAATATTTGAATTATTCTCGGATCTGATAGAAAAGTGTGGAATAAGATGAACAAAAATCTTGATGAAAAAGTAGTGTTTGTATCTTTATAAAATAGAAAATCTTTTCTCAAAAGTTTTTTCTTATCGAATGAATGTCACATGCCGCCCTTCCCCCCTCCCCCAATTGTCTTTTTTGGGTATTTATGTGGGACATATCCCTAACAAACCCTAATAGTACAAGTATAGAGAATATTCACTAGAATATTTTTTTTTATATCCTATTCTAAAAACTAGTCGTTACAGCTCTATCTATGGTGCTCGACCTCGACCATTGTTGACATCTTGACCACGAGTCTCGCTGCTTCCTTGTCGACCTCGACTGACTCTTTCCTCAATGCTACCTTGCCCTAAATATTCTGGGGCAGATATCGTCCTATACAATAGCCTGCTTGGCCAAGCTATCAAATCATGTTATTTTGAGTGCTTTTGAGAAAAATAATTTGTGTTTGGCTAATCAATTTGAAAAATACTTTTGAGCAACAATTGATATTTGGCAAAACTTTTCAAAATTTGCTTTTAAGTATTAAATTATGAATAAGGACATGAACAAATTTACTTAATGGTTATTACTATATAAATGGATACTCCGTTCCAATTTATGTGAACCTATTTGACTAGATACGAAGTTTAAGAAAAAATTAAGACTTTGGGAATTTGTGGTCCTAAACAAGTCAAAAAGGGGTCCAGAGTATTTGTGTGGCCATAAAAGCTTCTCATTAAGGGTAGAATTGTAAGTTTAAGCTAATTGTTACCAAATTTAGAAAAGGGTCATTTTTTTTGGAACGAACCAAAAAGAAAATAGGTTCACATAAATTGGAACAAAAGGAGTAATAAATATTTATTATTAAAGACAAAAATTAAGTTTGTCTTGTTTAAACAACAACAACAACAATTACCCAGTAAAATCCCACAAAGTGGGGTCTGGGGAGGGTAAAGCGTACACAGACCTTACCCCTACCCAGATCGGGCAAAAAGACTGTTTCCAATAGACCCTCGACTCAGGAACACGTAAATAAAAATAAGAAAAGACAAGTCATTAGTATCTTCAGCATAAAACAGGAACAGGCAGTTCATTAGTAACTACATCAAAAATCGTAGGAATTGTAACAGAAGCATAAGAACCAAAAGATAAATGACCTGTAATAACAATAATCAGTATCTAAGGCTCGGGACTAAGATAAACAACAAGGATAGTGTGGACTCAACATAAACCGCAAGCCCTCTAAGATCAACCCTATCCAACCCCGCCTCACCCCGGGAATGAAGTAGGAAAATCTCAACTACCCCTAGCCTACAACCCTGATGCTTGACCTCCAGACCTTCCTATCAAGGGCCATGTCTTCGGAAATCCGCAGTCGAGCCATGTCCTGCCTGATCACTTCTCCCTAATACTTCTTAGGCCGGCCTCTACCTCTACTCATCCC
Source organism: Nicotiana undulata (assembly GCA_005239495.1). Taxonomy (NCBI): domain Eukaryota; kingdom Viridiplantae; phylum Streptophyta; class Magnoliopsida; order Solanales; family Solanaceae; genus Nicotiana; species Nicotiana undulata. The sequence goes on along the minus strand of ML291460.1, from coordinate 93,979 downwards.
CACCACAGCCAGCCGCTCACACCTTCTCACCGGGGCATCAAGGCTTATCCTCCGCATGTGCCCGAACCATCTGAGCCTCGCTTCCCGTATCTTATCATCCAAAGGGTCCACGCCCACCTTCTCCCGGATATCCTCATTCCTAATCTTGTATATCCTAGAGTGCCCGCACATTCACCTCAACATCCTCTTCTCTGCTACCTTCATCCTCTGAATATGAGAGTTCTTGACCGGACAACACTCTGCCCCATACAACATGGCCGGTCTAACTACGACTCTATAAAACTTACCTTTGAGTAGCGGTGGCACTTTCTTGTCACACAAAACTCCAGATGCAAGCCTCCATTTCGTCCGGCGCGCCCCTATACGGTGAGTGACGTCTTTGTCTTGTTTAAGTAAAATCGAAAAGCACTTTATTCTTTAAAATGGTTTAAATATGTCAAAATTCATAATAAATATATTAGTTAATAGTTTAAACTAAGTAAAATTATTTTGATATATATCGTATTTTACTAAGGAATTTTTGGCAAGAAAATAATTCAAAACTCTCCAAAAAAGCTTGACCAAACAACTCAATTGTGGAAAGAAATACTTGTAAAAAAAAAAACACTTTTGGCCTGGGAAAAAACTTGGCCATACAGACTATTAATTCCAAAAATAAATAATTGAAGAAATAAAAAAGAAATTAATAAACCACGGCGAGGACGTAGTAGTAAATTCATTCCTCTTGCTTTCGGAATTACTCTATGCCTCTCCGAAGCAACTTGATAGACGTGACGCGTCACCGTAACGGGAAACAAAAACTCTCTCCTTTAGACTAACGGAAAACCCACGTCATTCACGCATATAAGTTAATCAACCCCTCTCTCGCGAGTACGTAAACCCACTATAATCGCTTCCCCTAACTATTGCGTCAGCAGTCCATTTCTTTTGGCGACGGATCACTTTAACCACCGTGATCCGAAGCACACACGAACACATTCGTTATCTTGGTGCCACGGATAGAGCGGCTGCTTTGACCACGTGTCCCAAAGCGACTTAGAGAGGAATTTCAACCATATAAAGTATTGTCGATTGGTGGGTCCCACTAACCCAATTGTTGGAAAAGCTAACGGTGGCCAAAGGAATATAGGGACCTTTATCATTACTGGGGTCTACATCAAAGTTGGTCCCACATGAAATGTCGATTTCCTAGCGCGCTTTCTATTGTACATACATCGCCATCTTTGCGTGTTAAATACTATCCATACAAATATACGCAAATATAACATTTCTGTTATGTTACTTAGTACTATAACATTCTCATTTTAAAGCATGCTAGATAAAGTTAACCGATATCTATAAGCGAAGTATTTCTTAGAATTAATTATAACTTTTACAAATTGACACGAATACTATAGTTATAAAAACTAGATTAAATCTAACTAATAATCAAGCATTCAATTACACCAAAATCTCAAATTTATAGGGGGTTGGCTATGAAGGGGATTATGGAAGCAACGATAAAATTGTCTATGAATGAGTTATAGATCATGACTTCGAATCGTGAAATCAACCATTAATTCTTACATTAGGGTAAACTATCTACATTATATATTTTGGGGCGTGATCCTTCCCCGAGTCCTACGTAAACAAGAGATGTCTTATGCACCGGACTTGCATGTAGGAGGTTGGTTGTGTAAATGTTTGTGTTGATCGTATTATATCCCAAGTCTTTTTCTTTTAAAATTCAAATAATTCACCATAGTTAATTATTTTGATATTAGTCATAATATTACTATAACACTTCCGATTTATCTGAACTTAGAGTAGTCTATGCTTTATTAAATTCAAATAGAAGGAGCCAACTCAATTTGTGGTATAATAGTTACTACTATTCATGAAACAATTTTTAGCGATAATTATGGGAAAGAAATATTGTAGTATATTCAGTTTATATAATTTTGTTTGCATAGAATTAACAATAAGTGTATACGTTAGCTTTGGGTAAAGTGTGGTAGTGCGTATAGGCATGTGTCAATGTCAATGCCTAGCAATTTGATTACCAAAGGTTAGGTTATAGCGGTGGGCACTCATTGTGTACAAAGTCAAATTTCACATGTGAGGAGTTAAAACTTAAACTTGGTTAATTTTTAAAATTCAACATTTACTATGCTACCTAAATTAGTAAAAACTTACTAAAGTTGTTGGTTCCAACCAAAATTGAAAAAAAAAAAAAAAACAGAGACTAAAAAACATCTCGTTTTCATCACCCACATCGTGTTTATACCAAATCATAATATTTTCGGTTCACTATAATTAATTTTTATGTCTTATTTTATGATTCATAATATTTAATTTTTTTAGATATTAAAAAAGAATTAACTTTGTTTTTGCTAAATTTGCCATTGGAGTAATCTAGGAGTATTTTTTGTGTTTCCAATAAATGAAGGTTAATATAGCCAATTTTTTTATTAATTAATACTAAAAAGTGGATTCTTTAATATATATAAAAACAATTAAAGTAGACCGGACTGTATATTATTTTACCATGACTAGATACTAAGGTGATGATGCGTATTAATTATATCATATATTTATTGAACTGGTGCAAATACTCGAAATGAATAAACTTTTCCCCAAAACATAACATAAATTAGTTCACAACCAGACATTTCACACCGAATCACAAAGTCAACAAAGTTTCCTTCAATGATGGACAACATTTTAAAATCATGTTCCTTGTTTAATTGGAATTGACCTCAACATCTAGATAAAGAATAGCATTTTTAAAAAAGTGGGAAAAAATATTTTTTAGCAAACACAACTCAGATATAGACATTTTGCAAAGAACCCACAAGAGTTACAAATTCAAAAATTTCACAATTTCAAACAAACTCCATAGACACTTTTACAAGAAGAAGCAAAGATTTAAACATCAAACTAAAAACAAAGGTTCATGTTTTATGAGGATAACGATCGAGATCGAAGTACAACTCGACCAATGGTTAAGAGTCCGTGGTCTCAATTCGAGTAAAGTCGAGCAAATCCTAGCGGCGACCGCCTAGTTATGATTTAAAGATGGGAAATATTCTAACATAATATTCTCCCCTTGTACTTTTTAGGGTTTTTCTAGGACTGTCTCATATATATAGAACACTAAGGAAGGAAAAAAAGGCATCAGTGAATCTCAGAAAGAACACTTTGTATTGTTGACTACTAAAAGAATATACACTTCTTGTCTTATCTATTGATTCCAAAGTTGAAAATCACCTTTCTATATTCTAGATCCAAGAACATAGAAGTTCTTATACATTGTTTATCATTTATTCAGCCGACAAACAAGACTGTTGGCATTCAACACGTGGTATTTGGGCGTATAATCATCCGTTATTACACCTATTGCCATTGCATGCATTTGTTTCATACTTTTACCCGTGTATTCATTGTCAATCATTATTAGTCTCTTAGCTCAATATTTATTGCACACTTTTTGCTCCATTCAAAGCCCACATTTTCCTAGATCTAATAGTTGTTAAGTCTAGCTAGGATTAACCCGACATTTAAATCTAACAAACCTCACATTAAGTGTATTATCATACTTTTGGTAAAACAATTTGACGCCGTCTGTGGGAATTTTCTAGTTAAAACCTGTAATTTCTATTAGATCTAGCAAAAAAGGGAGCAACAACACATACACGCACACAACTATCTCTTTCTATCTGCACAAACTAATAATGGCAGAAAAGGGAGAAGAAAGGTTGAAAGCCATAGCGGGCGTCACCGCTAATCTCATGAATGTCATTGACGAGGAAAATGGCGGAGGAGAGCTGAACGCCACACCCAGCGCCACGACATGGCAAGGCGGTTCACCCCCTCTCCATGAAAGCGTAACAGTCGTTCGAGAAAAAGGTGCTTCCACGTCTACAACTGAAGAAGCACCACCGGCGGTGAAAAGACTGTTAGAAGCATGGTTGACAAGCACACTGAATGAGTTCCTCGACAAGCCCGTCATGGGAACGGTTCGCAATACGGCACTAGTGGAGACGATCACCAACGAACAACTAGCCCCCTGCCCAACAGGTAACACTAACTCTACAGCCGATGCAGGTAATGACACACTCACATCTATTTTGAGGAAGATGGAGAAAATGGAAAATGAAAATAAGGCACTACAAGATCAAATGAAAGAGCACCAGGATAGGGTCGACAAGATACCCGGTGCCCCAAAACTCCTACCCAAGCGGGACGTTTGTCAGTTCGTAGAGCAGCCATACAGTGAAGAAGCTGCGCCACACCCCATCCCCAAAACCTTCAAGATGCCGCCCTACTTGAAAATATATGACGGTACCACGGACCTTGAAGACCACATAGTCCACTACGTCACAGCGGTAAAAGGCAACGACCTCTCAAAGGAACAAGTGTCGTCTGTGCTGCTTAAGAAGTTCGACGAAACCCTGAATGGGGGATCCCTAACATGGTACTCACAACTACTAGCACGATCTATTATGACGTTCGAAGAAATGGATGACAAGTTCGTAACCGTCCATGGTGGATCCAAGAAGGTCGAAGCCAGGGTTAGCGACATATTGCCGTAAGGCAGTCACCTGGCGAGGGACTTAGGGATTTCCTCACCCAATTCAACAGAGTCAGGATGAGTTTACCAAATATATCTGAAGGCATGGTCGTAGCCGCCTTCCAAAATGGGTTGAACAGAACCGGATCGAGGGCGACCAGAAAGTTGTTAAGCAGGCTCATGAAGTACCCTCCAACTACCTGGGAAGAAATCCCCAACTCCTACTGTGCCGAGGTTCGAGCGGACGAGGATGACCTTAACGACCCGACTCAACGCCTGACATCAGTTCATACAGATTCTAGGCGAGATCGCCGCAACGATGCCAGAAGGGATCACCTAGGTACGCGCCCCAACCGAGATCGCCACCAACCATATGTCAGAACATCAATTCCACTGCCTCCTCTCCACATGGAAGGGCCATCAAGGCCAAATGCAGGGACTCTACAGAACGACAAAGGTATGCCTCCACCCTTATCTACTCACAACTTTTGTGTCTCCCTTTCATAAATAGTGTATGCATTGGTGGGCCAAAGGTAAAGTGGCCACAGAAGATGAAATCCGGCCCAAACACCAGAAAATCGAATTCCCTCTACGAGTTCCACCAGGAACGAGGCCACAGAACAGAGGAGTGCATAGCCTTACGATAAGAAATGGTAAATATGCTCAACCAGGGACACATGAAAGAACTGATGAGCGACCGAGGAAAAGCCAACTTCGGTAGAGGACGAGAACAACACCAAGGACCTCCAAAGCCACCCTTCCCCGCTCGCACCATCCAAATGATCATCGGCGGAGGCAACAAGGCCGCAAATTAATCATGTGAAGTTTACCACCACGCATAAGTTGAAACGGTCAATCACACACGAATGGTATGACGACCTCGAAGACAGTATCATCTTCGATAAGTCAGATACCCACGGTTTGACTTTCCCTCACTTTGATGCTCTTGTTATTACTTTACGAATCTTAGACACTAACGTAAGAAGGATAATGGTCTACGATGTTAGTGTGCGCTTGTATTATTCACCCCCGAGTGCTCGCTCAGATGAGACTTGAGGATAAGATAATACCTCGCTGCATAACACTAACTGTCACGACCCAAATTTCCCTCCGTTGGGTATCGTGATGGCACCTAGTCTTAGGGACTAGGTAAGCCTAACATTTTCACTGAACAACAACAATAATAAAGGAAATATAACAGTCTCGATATAGAAATCTTGACAGAGTATACAATTTCCCAAAACCCGGTAAATACAAGTCATAAGCTCTACGAATTTACTCAGAACCTCTAATTACCACTGTTCAGAATGAATACAACAGGGTATGAATAGTAAATACAAGAAGGGTGACTCCGAAGCCTGCGAACGCAGCAGCAGGTTACCTTGAGTCTCCTCATCAAAGATCCACGCAGCTAATAACAACAATTACCTGTACATGCACACAAAATGCGCAGAAATGAAGTATGAGCACACCACATCGGTGCACAGTAAGTATCAAGACTAACCTCGGTGAAGTAGTGACGAGGACTAGTCAAGACACCACTGGTCTAATAAGTAAAAAGACATAAACGTAAAAATGACCAAAACATAATATCTATCTAAAGATTTTTTGATATAATTAAAGGTACGATAGAATAGTACGGAGGAAAATTCAACAAATAAAATCAACGGATAGCATAATAGAAATATGCAAAGAGGATGGAAAGAATGCAAGCCAAATGTCAGGAATCACAACCCAATAAAACACAAGCAACTCAGCACTGCATCAATTTATTCACATCAGCNAAGAAACCAAATCATCCCGGCAAGGGAAACAACTATAACCAATCTCACTTAGACAATTAGCTTCACAGAATAAACTCAGCCTGAACCATGCTCAGTGATAGGAAACACCTAGGAAATACCATCAACATGGAAAATTATCTAACTAAACCTAAGTAGAACTTAAGGGAGAATCATATAAATCACAATATACGACTCACAGGCATGCTTGACACCTACATATAGATATTCCAATTACTTCTAAGCAATTATAGTGCAAGTAATACTAATTCTAGTCAATTAGGCAGTTTATGAAGAAAATATAGCATACTCATAAAGAAGATAAAATACTCAGTTAAGTCAAGTAAGATCGAATAGCCAACGAAGGAATCCAAAAGCAAGTAATTCTAATTTAAGCAGGAAGGGATGAAATTAACCACCAAGGATTCAAAAGTAACAATGACAACTCATTCACAGGTAGCATAAGGACCTACGAATCCTAAAAGTACAATCTATTAGCAAATAAGTCTGAGTACGCACTCGTCACCTCGCGTACACGGACTACAATCAACAAAGAAGACTCAATCCTAGGGGTAGTTCCCCCCCCACAAGGTTAGGCAAGATACTTACCTCAAAGACGACAACCGAATACTCAAAAGTGAACTTCTCGGGCGGAAAGACCTCCGGACGGCCAAAATCAACTAAAACAACTTCAAAATACACATAACACGTATAAGGAATGATTCCGAATAATAAAGTTTCAATCTTTACTAAATTATGAAAATTGACCCAAAAGTCGACCCCTCCCGCACCTCGGAACCCGACAAATTTTACAAATTTCGATTACCCATTCCGATACGAGTTCAC
>ML291460.1:1279-86576 GCA_005239495.1 Nicotiana undulata | reverse complement strand
ATTTAAATATGCAATGCAGTACAGAGGGAAAGCTCCCGGAATCTCGTCCGTAGTCCCAATTTAACTATGCAATGCAGCCACTGAGGAAAAAAACCAGAATGCGACAGAAACAACATACATTGCCACAACGCGCGCAAAAGCAACGAAGACAGAATGCAAGGTGCGATGAGCAAATCAATACAAAGACTTGAATCACAAGAATGGTAAAAACTCACTCATAAGAAGTAGCCACAGAAAGGAATGCCAAGCACAAGGAGAAGCAACATAACAAGGGGAAAACAAGGCAAATATAGCAATGGTTCTATATATTCAAGTTCACAACCAAAGAAACCAAATCATCCCGGCAAGGGAAACAACTATAACCAATCTCACTTAGACAATTAGCTTCACAGAATAAACTCAGCCTGAACCATGCTCAGTGATAGGAAACACCTAGGAAATACCATCAACATGGAAAATTATCTAACTAAACCTAAGTAGAACTTAAGGGAGAATCATATAAATCACAATATACGACTCACAGGCATGCTTGACACCTACATATAGATATTCCAATTACTTCTAAGCAATTATAGTGCAAGTAATACTAATTCTAGTCAATTAGGCAGTTTATGAAGAAAATATAGCATACTCATAAAGAAGATAAAATACTCAGTTAAGTCAAGTAAGATCGAATAGCCAACGAAGGAATCCAAAAGCAAGTAATTCTAATTTAAGCAGGAAGGGATGAAATTAACCACCAAGGATTCAAAAGTAACAATGACAACTCATTCACAGGTAGCATAAGGACCTACGAATCCTAAAAGTACAATCTATTAGCAAATAAGTCTGAGTACGCACTCGTCACCTCGCGTACACGGACTACAATCAACAAAGAAGACTCAATCCTAGGGGTAGTTCCCCCCCCACAAGGTTAGGCAAGATACTTACCTCAAAGACGACAACCGAATACTCAAAAGTGAACTTCTCGGGCGGAAAGACCTCCGGACGGCCAAAATCAACTAAAACAACTTCAAAATACACTTAACACGTATAAGGAATGATTCCGAATAATAAAGTTTCAATCTTTACTAAATTATGAAAATTGACCCAAAAGTCGACCCCTCCCGCACCTCGGAACCCCACAAATTTTACAAATTTCGATTACCCATTCCGATACGAGTTCACCATACTAAATTTATCAAATTCCGATGTTATTTGGTCTTTCAAATCATGAAATTTCATCTTAGAAGTTTTCTTTCAAAACCCACAATTTCCTCAACCTAAAACACAAATTAAATGATAAAAACAAGAATTAATTCATGATATATAATTAATTCTAGTCAAAGACCACTTACCCATTCGATTTGTGTGAAAAACCCTCAAAGAATCGCCAAAAACCGAGTTCTAGAAGTCCAAATATGTTAAAAATGGTGAAACCCCGATTTTGGAAAACATATATTCTGCCCAGATGTTTAATGAAGCGCGGTCGCGGAACATTGAATGCGATCGCCGAGAAGAAGAGGAATGCTGCCCAGGCTTAAAGCACTGCGATCGCAACTGGAGCTATGCGATCACGGAAGAGGAAAAGCCACTGCCCAAGGAAATGCTCTACGCGATCGCGAGTTAGTGAATGCGATCGCATAATGTAAAGGGGAAGGTTACTGCAAACGCGAGGGGAGATATGCGAACACGAAGAATAATATGTACCAGTGCTCAAGGTCATGCTTCTACAATGCGATCGCGTAGAAGGAGGTGCGAATGCGATGAAGAAACACACAGAACTACGCGATCGCGTGGTTGAATACGCGAACGCGGAGAAGAGAAATATGGCTGGTATAGTTTTACACTATGCGATCGTAACTGGAGCTATGCGATCGCGGAAGAGGGCATCAGACACCAGAACAACAATTCAAAAATGGGGAGAAAATGGCCCGAAGCCCATCCGAAATGCACTCGAGGCCCTCGGTACCCCGTCTAATCACATAAACAAGTCTTATAACCTAATACAGACTCACTCAAGGTTTCAAAACACATAAAATAACACCAAAACGACGAATTAAACCAAAAATCAAACTTAGGAATTTTCAAAACTTCAAATATCAAGACTTGCGTCGAAACCTATCAATTCAACCCGGAATAACGTGAAATTTTGCAGACAAGTCACAATTAACACTACAGACCTACATCCACTCCCGTAATTCCATTCCGAGCCCGATATCAAAATTTCACCTATCGGCCGGAACGCCGAAATTCTAACTTTCGCCGAATTACCTCAAATCACTCTACGGACCTCCAAAACCAATTCCGGACGCACGCCTAAGTCCAACATCATCATACAAAGCTGTTGACATTAAGCAAAACTCATTCCGTGTCCGTTTACACAAAAGTCAAACTTTCGGTCAACTTTCATCACTTAAGCTTCCAAAACTAAAAATTTTCTCCCAATTCGACTCCGGATTATCCGGTCACTGAATCTAACCACGCACGCAGGTCGATATACATAATGTGGAGATGTTTATGATCTTATACCACCTGACGGATCTTAAATTCCCGAAACGACCGGTTGGGTCGTTACACTAACAGGGTTTAACAATGCCGTTGAATGAATCTCAGGAGAAATAACGCTACCCGTCTTGGCCGGAGACATCACGTTGGAAACAACATTCCACATCATGAACCAGGACACTACTTATAACGCCATCATAAGGCGACCTTGGATACACGACATGAGGTTCATTCCATCCAGCCTTTATTAGGTAATAAATTTCCAAACTCCACGGGGAATAGTCAGCATCAGAGGCGAACAACGCACGTCGCAGTAGTGCTACCGCATCGCCCAAGATTTTACCTATACCCAACAACTAAAAGGAACAAACTCGGAAGCATAGCAATTACCAAAGTCGGTAGAAAAACCCGACAACCAAGATGACATCATCAAAGATCCTGACATCGTGGAGGCCGCGGGATCAACAGTAGAAGACCTTGACCCGGTCCAGCTAGACAAAAACAACAACAACAAAAAGGCCTACATCGGTCACAAACTCATGAATTTTTAGCTAACAATGCAAATCTATTCGCTTTCTCCTATGCAGATATGCCAAGTATCCCAAAAATCATCGCCATACACAAATTAAACGTGGACCCGCTATACCTGCCAGTGCGCCAAATGAGAAGGAAATTCAACGACGCAATCCCCGAAGAAGTAGAGAAACTATTGGCCAACAGTTCCATTAAAGAATCAAAGTACCCATAGTGGGTCGCCAACGTGGTCATGGTGAAAAATAAGAATGGGAAATGGCGCATGTGTGTCGACTTCACAGACCTGAACAAAGCATGCCCAAAAGACTCCTTCCCACTTCCACACATCGACCAACTCATTGATGCGACGACTAGACACGAGTTGCTGAGCAACCTAGATGCATATTCAGGATATAATCAGATCCCCATGGAAGAGGAAGATCAGGAGAATGACTTTAATAACTCATCAAGGGACTTACTGTTATCGAGTCATTCCATTCGGACTAAAGAACGCAGGGGCGACCTACCAAAGGTTGGTCACCAAGATGTTCGAAGATCAACTAGGCAAAATGATGGAAGTATACATAGACGATATGCTAGTCAAATCCAAAAGGAAAGAAGATCATATCGACTATCTGAAAGAAGCCTTCGACATACTAAAACAATACGACATGAAATTAAATCCCGAGAAATGCGACTTCGGCATGACCTCAGGCAAATTCCTCGGTTTCTTAGTATCACAAAGAGGCATAGAAGTCAACCCCGACCAAATCAAAGCTATCGAAGGGATACCTGAACTATTGACCAGCAAGAAGCAGGTATAAAAACTCACCGGTCGCATAGCCGCACTGTCGAGGTTTATCTCACGATCATCAGACATATGCCACAAGTTTATCAACGTCCTCAAGAAAGACAATGGACTCTAGTGGAACTCGGAGTGCGTCGAAGCATTGAGAGAGCTGAAAGCATATTTGTCCTCACCTCCACTGCTCGCCAAAGCCAATGCGAGCGCCTCCTAGTATACTTGGCCGTATCAGAAGTAGCGGTGAGCGCAGTACTCGTCTGCGAAAACAAAGGTATGTAATTACCAATCTATTATATTAGTAAAACTCTGGTCGACACTAAAACGAGGTACTCACACCTCGAGAAGCTAGCCCTGACACGTCACGGATTCGCGAAAGCTCAGACCTTACTTTCAATGCCACCCTATATCGGTCGTTACGACCTTCCCCCTTAGAAGTATCTTACATAAACTTGAACTATCGGGGAGATTGGTCAAATGGGCCATCAAACTAAGCGAGCACGATATCACATATCAGCCGCGAATGGCGATAAAGTCGCAAGTATTAGCATACTTTGTCGCCGACTTCAGTTCTAAGATAATTCTTGAAGTCGAACAAGAAGCCTCTCGTAATGCTTCTCTCCAACCTGACCTAAGGGTCCTACACACCGACGATGCTTCCAACACGTCGGGATCGGGACTGGGACTTGTGCTCGAGGTCCCGACGGGCAAAGTAATCCGCCAATCTATACGGTGCCCAGATATGACTAACAACGAGGTCGAGTATGATGCCGTCATTGCAGAACTCAAACTAGCCCTCAAATATGGAGCCCGACGAGTCATACTCCGGTGCGATTCACAACTTGTGGTCAACCAAGTGACTAGGACTTATCAAATCAAGGAGCCGAGGCTATAAAAGTACCAAACAAAAATACACAAATTACTGCCAGAGTTCGAAGAATTCCAGTTCAACCAAGTACCCAGAGCCCAGAATATCGAAGCAGATGGCCTCGCCAAGCTAGCAACGACAACCAAAAACATAAATGAAAGGGACAATGTCGTCACATTACTACACTCTTCCTTAGACCAACTTGAGGTACACTCTGTAAATCTAACCTGGGACTGGCGCAATCGTATCATAACTTACTTGCAGGAAGGAACACTCCCGACAGATAAAAAAGAAGTAAGAAAACCCCGAATGCAGGCAGCACGGTACAACATCATCGATAACGACCTGTATAAAAGGACGTTCGACGGTCCCCTGGCAAAATGCCTAGGACCCAACCAAACCAGACGAGTACTAGAAGAAGTACATGAAGGCCACTACGGCACCCACACCGGGAATCGAGCACTCGTCAGATGTCTCATACGGGTCGGCTACTATTGGCCCACTATGAAAAAAGAAGTTGCAGACTTCATCAAAAAGTGCGAACAATGTCAGAAATATGCTCCCTTGATACACCAAGCAGGCGAACATCTCCATTCAGTCATGTCACCCTGGCCATTCATCAAATGGGGAACAGATATCATAGGGCCGCTCCCAGCCGGGCGAGATAATGTACGTTTCCTTTTAGTTTTGACTGACTACTTTTCTAAATGGGTGGAAGCAAGCGCCTTCGCCCAAATAAGTGAATAGGAAGTCACCACATTCATATGGAGAAACATAATATGCCACTTCGGCATCCCTAAATAAATCAACTGTGATAATGGACCACAATTCACCGAAAAAAGACCCGTCGAGTTCTTCTAGAAATAGCACATCAAGCGCATACTCTCCACGCCATACCACCCCTCCGGAAATGGTTAGGCCGAATCCTCCAACAAAACTATACTGAACATCATGAAAAAGAAACTAAAGGACGCCAAAGGACTGTGGCCAGAAGTGCTACCAGAAGTGCTTTGGGCATATCGCACCACGCCAAAAACGAGCACAGGAGAAACTCCATATTCCTTGGTCTACGGTACGGACGCGGTCATACCCGTCGAGGTCGGAGAGACAAGCCTAAGATATTCCAACGAAAGCGGACCAATCAACGAGATATGGCATACATAAGGATGGTCACCAAAAAAAAAAGAGCCGGACAACACTACAACAAAAATGCGAAGGTTCGACCACTCAAAGTCGGTGACTACATTCTCAAAGCTAAAGCACAGGCGAGCAAAGACCCGAAGGAGGGCAAATTAGGAACCAACTAGGACAGGCTATATAAGATCACCGCAGCAGTCAACAAATGGTCATTCCAGTTAGAAACAATGGAAGGGAAACTGTTGCCCAACAATTGGAACATCGCTCACCTCAAGTACTTCAACTTCTAAAAATGGACGCCCTCTAAGTCGTACTCTTTTTTCCTTACTCGGGTTTTATCCCCATGTGGGTTTTACCGGGAAGGTGTTTAATGTGGCGATGATGGGGGTGCCTCGAAGTTCAAGGTACTTATTCATTGCTCCGCCTAGCGCCTACTCCAGCCGAACCAATGAAGGGACTGGGTATAGAGAACGTCTCAAATGTATGCAAAGTGTATAACATTCTCCTGTAACACTCCCCAATGAAGTGAATAAACAAAGCAACAAGCAATTTTTCTTTGCACAACTCCAAAACCCCTCCACTCCATACACATTCGACCTCGCTCGAATATTTAAGTTTGACTTCGAATGTTTACATTCGACTTCGAATCGGTCATATTCGACCTCGCTCGAATATTCATATTCGACCTCGCTTGAACATTCATATTCGACCTCGCTCGAACATTTACATTCAACCTCGCTCTAATTATTTACATTCAACTTTGCTCGAATCCTTTATATTCGACACCACTCGAACATTTACATTCAAACCACCTTCAGTCGACATCGTAACAGCCACACTCGATAAACGGTTGAAATCGACCCCGAGCCAGCAAACAAACTTCCCACAAAGAATAACATCGCAACAAAATAAGGCAAGAAACAATAAAGCAAAGCATGCAACGAAAGACTACTATTATATTACAGACCAATCAAGTTACAAAACTCGCCTTCTTTTACAAACAGGGCCCGAGTACACCCTCACAAAAGCAAAAACAAAAGAGCACCAAAAAACCTAAGTACAAGGCACTAAGTTGCATCGTCCCCTTCAACACACTCGTTATCGTACTAGGGATCGGATGCAAGCCCGTCTATAGCATCATCATCATCATCATCATCATCACCATCACCCCCACAAGGCGAGTTGGGAGCATAGACACAAGCCTCGCGAGCTTCCCGCACCTTGCCATAGACATCGACAAGTTCTTCCTCAGACACTTTGCATGCGGTCCTCAACGACCTGAACACGTCCAATTGAGCCTCGACGTAGACCCACATTTCATAAAGCTCTCGCGGAATGCTCATCTCGGTAGAAGCCCGAGGAACCGACGGACGGGATAACTACTCCTTTTCATCCCTCAAAGACACCAACTGCTCATTCAATCTCACTAGCTCGGCTTCCAGACTCGCAACCTGCTCCTCTAGCCTCGCCACTCTAAGCGTCGAAGTATCTGCTTCGCTGGCCCGTTCAATCCTACAAGCACGCAAGGTCCTCGCCAAGGACGCCGCCTCCGCTATCGAGGTTGTCCTAACCAGCTCCGCCATCTCCAGCTCCGCCCTTAGAATGGTCACCTTCGCCTACAGATCCGAGTTCTCAGCCATTACCCCCCTTCTAAGTTCGAGATCGTCTTCTTTGGATTTCAATGCCTCTTCCAGCTCGCTACATCGGCTGATACACCTCAGTATCTTATCATCCTTCTCTTTCAGCTCCTCATTCTTCCTCTTGATCTCGTCACGCAATTCTCGGAACTACCCATCCTCACTAACACTCGGAACCACCTTCCGATACTTGGAGCGGTACTCCCTGTACTTGGACTCCATCCTCCTATACTGAATCACCCTCTCCTTTTCTCGACGGTCATGCTCGATGTCTAGGATGAGAGTCTGACAAAGGAAGGAAGGAGTAAGCTAAGACATCAATATCAATAAATCATACAAAGATATAGTTAAGAGTACTCACCCACAAGGCCATCCCAGAAATGCCAAGGAAAGATCGACATCCCTCAACGAGCGAACGACGGTGCCACATTCTCAGTATCAACCAGGAGGTTGAATTCCACATGTATGACTATGTGGAGATTTGGGCCCTCCGTCCTAATCTCCACACGAGTCCTCCTTTAAGTAAAGGCCCTCGCCTCGTCGGGATCGATATCGGAACCCGAGCCGGCTTCTCCCAAACTAGGATCACCATGCCGCTTCGACCCCCACGGAGAATAATCACCTATTATCTGCGCAAACTCCATATCGCCACAAGATTCCGTCCTAGAAGGCCTCACCCCGGTGACACGTTCGGGCATAACACCCGTCGCCTCGGTCGGAACGCCCTCTGACCTCACCCAAGAACCGGAGTCCCTTATGACCTTTCCACAACTATGGATTTGCCCGTCTCTGTCCTCCGCCTCTTCCGCGGCGGTGGTTCCTCTTCATGTGAAGGCTCATCGGTGAGGAAGAGGACTTGATGAGATGTAACATGACTCGGAACGACCGTATCTGAAGGAACAGACCCCTCTGTCCGCTGAACCCCTGCTCTGCTTCTTACAGATTCAACTAGAGTAAACTCTCTTGCAATTGAGGCTGCCATTTGGCGGAAGGCAAGGGCAGGCATATTTGCTTTCTTAGAGGCTCGCCGACCTAACGCAAACACGTGTCAAAAAATGTTAAAAAGCTCGACCAAAACCAGATGAGCAGGATACTTACGAGGAGGAAGTTTTGGGCCGAAACTCTTGTGAAAGGAAGACCAATCGTGGATCCCCACAACGTGAGGGAGCACGCGATCCAACCAGTCTTCCATGTCCAGAGCGATGGAAGGAGAACGTTTCACGGCTATGAATAAAAAGGACATAAATAATTCACAAAGGATGAAAAAAGAAAAAATATGGAATGACAGGGGATACAAGATGACACTTACGTTGATAGTTCCATTTTTTGGGAAATCCAGTTGGGTTAGCCACCAACTGATCAGTTCTGACGAAAAAGTACTTACGCCAGAATAAATGCCTCGCCTTGTTGTCCATACCAGCCACCAATTCTTTCGTCCCACGATTTCTCAAGTGTATCATGGTACTACGAATGAAATTCGGTGAGAATAAATGCAGCAGGTGGTGAAGGTCGACTTCGCAGCCATCCAGCTCCGCATACTTGGTCAACATTACAAAGATTTTGTAACAGTAAGGGGAGAGCTACGCTGGACAGACACTATTGAAGCGGCAGAATTCTTCGACTAGTTTGGGAAAAGGGAACGTATCGCCGATGGTGAGCGGATAGACATAAGAGGCACAAAATCCAGGGCGGTGAACCTGCACTGTATCACCCCCTGCGGCAACAATCTCTATGTGAGTGGGGATGCGATATTTGGCTCGCAGTTCCGCCAATTCAGCCTCCCCCATTTCGAAGAGCTCAGGTTCGGGGGAAGGAACAGGCCCCTTGGGGAAGTCATTACTAATTAAGGAATTCTTGGGAATCACCTCATTTACTGAGGGGAAGCTATTATCCCCCTCAACCGGAACTCCTTCGTCGGCAGGAACGATAGTCACCGACAAGGGGGGCGGTATCAGAAATATCGTCATGACTATGGGAAGAAGCATACCTTGAGATTATAGTAGGTCAAGCAAGGGAAAGAAAAGAGATGAAGATCAAGGAAGTTGTTGAAGAAGTCAGGAGTAAGAACCCACAAAAAAGGAGAAGGGAAGGCACAAACGGTATTGGTGGGAAATGCAATGGTGAAAGTTTCGAATGTAGAAACCCTCATCTATTTATAGGGTTGGTTGGCCTCAAAATCGAGGCCAAAAGCTACCTGCAAGCACAAGAATCGAAGAATCAACAGTGCAAGCAATGCATGGGGAAGATGCATAATGATGACGCGCGTGACAATGACTTCACCTGACGTCACTTCTGCCGGTTACGGCCTTAGCAGGCGTCGACTACCCGATTACAACCAAATTTCCTTCATAACAGACGTACAATTATCCGCTCACCAAGGACGAGGTTCCCACGACCTTGATAAGCGGAGGACTAACTGTATTGGTCAAATTTTTGTTCATGTTTTATGAGGAAAACGACCAAGATCGAAGTAAAACTTGACCAACGGTTAAGAGTCCATGGTCTCAATTCGAGTAAAGTCGAGCAGAAAACCCTAGCGGCGACCGCCTAGTTATGATTTAAAGATGGGGAATATTCTAACAGAATATTCCCTCCCTTGTACTTTTTAAGGTTTTTCTAAGACTGTCTCATATATATAGAACACTAAAGAAGGAAAAAAGGCATCAGTGAATCTCAGAAGGAACACTTTGTATTGTTGACTACTGAAAGAATATACACTTCTTGTCTTATCTATTGATTCCAAAGTTGAAAATCACTTTTCTATATTCTAGATCCAAGAACACAATAGTTCTCTTACATTGTCTATCATTTATTGAGCCGACAAATAAGACTGTTGGCATTCAACACGTGGTATTTGGGCGTATAATTATCCGTTATTACACTTATTTCCATTGCATGCATTTGTTTCATACTTTTACCCGTGTATTCATTGTCAATCATTATTAGTATCCCAACTCAATATTTATTGCACCCTTTTTGCTCCATTCAAAATCCCACATTTTCCTAGATCTAATAGTTATTAAGTCTAGCTAGATTAACCCGACGTTTAAATCTAACAAACCTCACATTAATTGTATTATCATACTTTTGGTAAAACAAATATAAGGACGTAAAAAAAATTTGGAAGTAATTCTGTAATACATTTTCGGAAGAGATTCTTAGCACATATGACTAATTTATAGAGCTTGTAGTTCCATAATATCTTTAGACTAAACCAATTTTTACTTATGTTTTATCATATTCTGTCTATAAAGTTTGAAGGTTAAGAGCGTGAGAGAGTAAAGAGATTAACTATCAACCAATCACATACTATAGTGTAGACGCTATGGATTCCTTAACAATCGTCTGGTCGTAAATGTATTGGAGGTAAATAAGTGTTACATGTGGAATTATATTTAGCTGATAAAGTATGATACGCGGAATAATAGTGGAATGATAACTGGCATATTTCAATAATGAGGTATATGAAGCACGGAAGACGCGGGGAAAACACCGTCGAGACAATAAAGATCTAACGTTCGAGGCTAAGCAATTGTTGAAGAGGCACGAGCGGAACGAATCAAGACTGGAAAGAAGAAAGATTCATGAACCCAGAATTAATAAGGAAAGGGAATTCGAATTATTAAAAAATTCTTATAGTCAGTTATGATTATGAATCATAACGGTCAATTAATACATTAATGCCCATAATGAATTCGGCATAAATAGGAGGAAACATTATATTTGGGTACTCCTATATAAGGGGGCAGAATCTCGTTTGTAAGGACACGTTCCGAGTATTATCAAAAGATATTTACTTTCTCTTGCTTATTCGGTGAAATCTACTATTCTCTCTTTTTAGCTAATTTTTATTTCCTTTCAAGCAAATTATTGAGGAAGTAAGGAATTATTCGGTTATCAGTAACACAATTTCTTCTAAGATTAAGCTTTGACTAAGAATCTTATTTTTTGGTTAAACAAATTGGTTCCATTGCGGGAACTTTGATAATCTTTTTACTTTTCAAATCCTTCTATCTCACTATCGAATTATGTCAATTGTCAACGACATTAACCAAAAGGAGGGAGGATCTCCAAAAATCCCTTCGCCACAGGAATCTCCTCGACAGTCTCGAGAGGGAACACCCGAAAGATTAACATCACACACGAACAAACAACATGGGGACGACAGACTGTTGAGCAAGATGCTTTAAAACAATTGATCGTAGAACATGTGAACGATGCTCTCCAAGATTTTGTTAGAAGATTGCCAACTGCACCGCCAACTCCTCCCCCAAACAATACTGCAACCATAGAAAATCCACGCTCGGGGCTTGCCAATTCAGGAAGCGGGGGAACTCCAAATGAATCCTGTGATGGAAGGTCATGTATACCAAATAACTCTGATATACAAAATCTAGTACTAACTTTGCAGAAACAAATGAAAGTGCAAAACGATCACATAGAGCAAATACCTGGCGTACCACTTGTGATTAAAGGAGTGGATATTGATAAATATTCACAGCAACCTTGTAAGTCAAGCGCGGACCTCTGCCAATTCATAAGAAGTTCAAAATGCCTGATATCCCAAAATATGATGGAACAACTGACCCACGAGAGCATGTAACTGCATTAACAACGGGCGTAAAAGGCAATGATTTAACCAAGCAAAAGATTGAGTCAGTTTTGGTCAAAAATTCGGAGAAACACTCACGAAAGGGGCATTAACATGGTATTCTCTTTTACCTGAAAATTCTATGAATTGTTTTGCTGAGCTTGCAGATTCATTCATAAAAGCACATTCGGGGGCTCAAAAAATTGAGAAAAGGATGGAAGACATCTTTAAGGTAAAATAAGGGGATACTGAGTTACTCAGGGAATTTGTGGATTGATTTCAACGTGAAAGGATGATGTTACCACGAGTACCTGATAACTGGGCAGCCATGGCATTCGCGAGCAACTTAAATGAAAAAAGCTCAGATGCCACGAGGAGACTTAAGGAAAGCTTACGAGAATTTTCTGCTGCAACATGGAATGGTGTGTACAATAGGTACAACATGAAGCTGCGGATAGAAGAAGACACCGTTACACATTTGTATTAGTAAAAAATAAATATTACATGTGGAATTATATGTGACTGACATGGCAAGATACGTGGATCACTAAGAAGATGACAACTTGAGTATTGCATTAAAAGATGCACGAGTTACAACAGGTACGAGCAAATCACTCACGAGACGAAAGGGTACGGTTGCTCGAGCCTAAATTACTCAGTTAAGAGACACAGGCGGAATGGATCAAGACAGTAAAGAGGAAAGATTCATGAACTTCTAATTAATGTGGAAGAAGAATCAGAACCGTAACAGAATCTTCATGAACAGTTACGATTGACGATTATAGCATCTCATTAGTGTCATTACTGCTCATAATTATTCGGTCATAAAAGGGAAGAAATGCTATATTTGTAAATTCCTATATAAAGGAAGGGAATTTCACTTGTAAAGACACGTTCTGAATATTATTGGAATATCATTACTTTCTTTTGCCTACAAACGATTACTTTGGCATTTCTTATATTAATTTCCTTTCTTATAATTGAGAGAATACGGAATTTCTTGGTTATCAGTAACCCGAGTTTTTCCAAAAATAGGCTTTGGCTGAGAATCTTATTTTTTGGTTAAACAAATTGATTATGTTATCGGAAATCTATAATCTTCTTACTTTCCAAATCCTTCTCTCTCACAACCAAGTCATGTCAACTGTCAATGACAATAACCAGTAGGTGGAAGGAACTTCAGTTCCATCACCTTAGGGAACACCACACACTTCTCGAGAAGGATCACCTGAAAGATCTACTACTCACAATAATTAACAACATGGAGATGAACAAATAGTTGAGCAAGATGCTGTAAAACAGTTGATCGCTGAACACGTGAATAATTCTCTCCAAGCTTTCGTGAGGGGATTAGCAGCTGTACCACCAACTCCTCCCCCAAATAATACCGCAACTATGGAAATTCCACGCTTAGGGTTTGCTAATTCAGGAAGCGGGGGAACTCCAATGAGTCACGTGATGGGAGTCCAGATACACCTAATAATTCTGATTTACAAACTTTATTACTAACTTTGAAGAAACAGGTGAAATAACAAAATGACTGTATCGAGCAAATACCTGCCGTACCACCTGTGATTAAGGGAGTGGATATAGACAAATATTCGCAATAACCTTGGAAACCAAGCGCGACCCCATTGCCCATTCCCAAGAAGTTCAAAATGCCTGACGTCCCAAAATATGTGGAACGACTGATCCATGTGACCATGTCACTGCGTTCACCACAGGAATAAAAGGCAATGATTTGACCAAGCAGGAGATCGAATCAGTGTTGGTCAAAACGTTTGGAGAAACACTCACAAAAGGGGCGTTAACATGGTGTTCTCTTTTACCTGAAAATTCTATTGACTCTTTTGCCGAGCTTGCGAATTTGTTTATAAAAGCATACCCGGAGTTCAAAAAGTAGAAAAAAGAATCGAAGATATCTTTAATGTGAAGCAAGGTGATACATATAACTTCGAGAATTTGTAGACAGATTCCAGCGCGAAAGGATGTTGTTACCAAGAGTACTTGACAACTGGGCGTCCATGACATTCGCAAGTAATTTAAATGAAAGGAGTTCAGAAGCTACGAGAAGGCTTAAATAAAGCTTACGAGAATTCCCTGCCACTACATGGAATGATGTCTATAATAGGTATAGTACCAAACTGTGGATCAAAGAAGATATCGTTGCTCAATCAAAGGTTGATGAGAAAATAGATTCGAGGCGGTCATAATTTGAGAAGAGGTCCGGTAAAAATAGGTACGAGCCTTATATGGGACCCTCAAGGCAAGACGCACGTTCCAAACCATGAAATGTACAATCCGACCATAGATTTACAAATAGAGATTCAGTTTCATCATCATCTAGATTCAGAAAAGATCGGGGTGTGCGTGATAGGGATACCAATGCAAATGCAAGGATTGGCTTGGTTGCTGTTTTAAGGAGAATGGGAGATAATGTACGGTGACTAAAGAAAATGAGATCAAACCCAAACAAAAGAAATCTATATTTTTGGTGTGAATTTCATAACGACCACGGCCATAAAACATCAGATTGCAGGCTGTTACAAGGTGAGGTGGAACATTTGTTGAAATAATGATACTTGACAGATTTGTTCAGTGAGAAAGGAAAACAATTTTACATGAAAAATAGACAAGAACCTCCAAAACATCCATCTCCGAAGAGAACAATGAACGTGATAAGCGGGGGAGAAGAAGTCAATGGTGTAACATACACAGCTGCAAAAAGGACGTCAAAATTCACAGTCACTCATGGGAAGCGAGTTCGTCAAACCTTAGAAGAAGATAACATAACATTTGATGATGCAAGATACGGATGGCTTGATGATTCCTCACAATGATGCACTGGCAATATCTTTACTTTTACATGATACTAATGTAAAACGAGTTTTGATTGATCTAGGTAGCTTCGTGAATATTATCTTATTGCGAGTGGTGAACGAAATGCAAATTGGTGATCAGATGATACCAAAATCACGTTCTTTATCTGGATTCGACAATTCAACCGTTATTACAAAAGGGGAGATAATGTTAACCACATTCGCGGAAGGAGTCATCAAAGAGACAAATTTCAAGTAATAGACACAGACATGGCCTATAATGTGATTCTTGGGAGGCCATGGAGTCATGACATGGACGTTGTGCCATCTACGTTGCATCAAGTTATTAAGTTCCCTTCAAAATGGGGGATTCAACAAATTTGAGGGGAAACAAACCTCTAGGAATATCAATTCAGTGGTGCAGTCACACAAGGAAAGTACAGATACAAATGAGGATTTCGTAGAAGACGTGGTAAATCAAATCTCATTTGAAAATGTATCTAAAGCAAACCGATATGGATTCGAGACCAGATGTAATTCAAGAACCACAGGAGAATGAAAACATCAAAACAACAATTGAAGAGCTCGTAGCTGTTGTACTATTCGAACAGTGGCCAGATCGAAAAGTTCATATTGGAGCAAAGGTGAGCCCTGGAATGAGTGGTAAGTTAGTTGAATTTTCAAAAGATAATGCAGATTGTTTTGCATGGTCGCATTCAGATATGACAGGTATACCTTCGGAGGTGATGACTCACAAATTAAATGAAGATCCATCGTACGTACCCGTCAAGCAAAAGAAAAGGAAGCAAAGATCATTAAAAAATCAAGTGATTTATGATGAGGTACAAAAACTCTTAAATATCGGTTCAATACGCGAGGTAATATAACCTAATTGGTTAGCTAATACTGTGGTAGTTCCGAAAAAGAACGGTAAAATAGCGAGTTTGTGTAGATTATACTAGTGCTGGCAAAATGAGCCCACATTTTGCCAACCCGCCCAATCCGTCCATATTTTAGTGGGTTGGATGAGTGAGATTTAAGTTGGGTAAAATTTGGTCTTTAACCCATGTTCAACCCGTAAAAATATGGGTATTCATGGGTAAAATATGGGTTAGACTAGTGAGTTATTTTCCAACTTTTTCATATTTGTTTAGCTTAACATTTCCTTATGAACTCATTTTCCTCCAATTGAAGGTTCCTTATCAAGAGAAGAAAAAATATTTTTCAAAACTCTTTTTCAATCAAACCCACCATATGCCTCATCCCACCAACCCACCCCCACCCCANATTCAAGTTGGGTAAAATTTGGGCTTTAA
The DNA here is from genome assembly GCA_005239495.1 of Nicotiana undulata. Lineage (NCBI taxonomy): Eukaryota > Viridiplantae > Streptophyta > Magnoliopsida > Solanales > Solanaceae > Nicotiana > Nicotiana undulata. The sequence continues at coordinate 70,406 of ML291460.1, read as the reverse complement.
CCCATATTTAACCCGTAGAAATATGGGTATTCATGGGTAAAATGTGGGTAAAATATGGGTTAGACTAGTGAGTTATCTTCCAAAATTTTCATATTTGTTTAGCTTAACATTTCCTTATGAACACATTTTCCTCCAATTGAAGGAAATTATTTTGATTATCAAGAGAAGGAAAAATATTTTTCAAAACTCTTTTTCAGTCAAACCCACCATATGCCTCATCCCTACCAACCCACCCCAAACCACCCTACCCCATCCCACCCCTACATCAACTACTACCATCCCAACCCCACCCAACTCAATAGAAATATTATCAAGAGTACTTTTTTTTCTATTTCAACAAAATGCGGTAGAAATTTTTTTATTTCAACAAAATAAATATTTTCTGATGTAGAAAAAGTATTTCCTTTCATTTTAACAAATAAGTACTTTCTTTCTTATTGAAGAAAGATAACTTTCTTTTTAAATCAAAAAATAATATTTTCTTTTTAATTATGGAGTACATATTTCAACGTTGAGTTTGTACAGAATCATGTATTTCAACGTAGATTGTTGTTGAAACTTACTATTTTCATGATGTTTTAGGATTTAATGCTCAAGTTTTTGTTGATCTGCTCCCTTCTACTCTCTTTTAATCGTTTGTACTGTTCTTTTATTTTCTTTATATATTTCATGTTTGTAATATATTTTTTGAATATAAATAGTATCTTTCTATTTATGGTATTTTTTAAAATTTACTTTGTTTTATATTGGATTGCAGACAATATATGAACAAAGTAAAAAATGCAGAGAGTCGTATATTATTAGTGATATTGCTTGATGTTCATTAAGCACCTTTTTTCAAAAAATAAAAACTGTCATATTTTGTGGAAGAGTAACTTAAGTTCACTATATGGTACTTAAATTTGAACAAATTTAATGAAGGAAAATATACATTATTCCAGTTAAGCTTATGTCACTAAATAATCTAAGCAAAAGCAAAATTATGAATTGCATTTGAAAAAAATTACACTTATATAATATGGGTTAACCCATATTCAACCCTCCCATTTGACACCTAACCCGTTTTTTACCCGCATGAAATATGGATGGGTTGAGACCCAACTCATTTTTTCTTAACCCATTTTTAACCCGCCCAAATCCAACCCAACCCGCCCATTTTCCACCACTAGATTATATTGATTTAAATAAAGCTTGTCCAAAAGATTCATTCCACTTACCCCATATAGATCAATTGATTGATTGTACCGCAGGTCACAAGCTATTGAGTTTTTAGTTGCGTATTCAGGTTATAATCAAATAAAATGGATCCTTTGGGGGACTTATTGTTACAAAGTCATGCCTTTTGGCTTGAAAAATGTTGGAGCCACATATCAGAGGTTGGTGACCAAGATGTTTCAAGAACACCTGGGAAAGACCATGGAAATGTATATTGATGATATATTGGTTAAATCTTCACGAGAGGAAGATCATCTTCAACATATTTCAAATACCTTCGAGATCCTCCGCATCTATAATATGAAATTGAACCCAGAAAAGTATGATTTCGGCATGTCTTCAGGTAAGTTCTTAGGTTTTCTTGTATCTAATAGAGGTATTGAAGTAAACCCTGCACATATTAAATCTTTTGAAATTCCTGATATACTCACGAGCAAAAAAGAAGTACAAAGATTGACAGGTAGGATAGCAGCTCTGGGAAGATTTATTTCTAAATCTTCGGAGAAAAGTTTCAAATTCTTTTCAGTGCTAAAAATACAAAATCAGTTCGAATGGACTGAAGAATGCCAACAAGCCTTCAAAAACTTGAAGGCATACTTATCAAATCCACCTTTGTTGGCTAAACCAAAAGATGGTGAGAGGATGTTTGTGTACCTCGCAGTTTCGGAAATGGTTGTAAGTGCAATTTTGATACGAGAAGACAAAGGTAAACAATCTTCAATTTATTATGTTAGTAAATCTTTGTTGGATGATGAGACTATATATCCTCATCTAGAAAAACTTGCTTTAGCATTAGTTATGGCATCTCGAAAGTTGAGACCTTACTTTCAATGTCACCCTACTTCCGTAATAACTGCATATCCTTTAAGGAATATTTTACTTAAACAAGAATTTTCAGGAAGATTAGCCAAGTGGGCAATAGAACTTCGTGAATATGATATCATGTACCAACCTATAACTGCAATAAAATCACAAGTTTTAGCAGATTTTAGCACAAAAATAGTTCCTGAAGTAGAAAAAATATATAAATATTCACCGGATCTAATCCAGGTACGTGGACTTTATTTAGTGACGGCTCTTCAAATATTAAAGGAGAAGGTTTAGGTAATGTTCTAATTCCACCTTCGGGAGAAAGTATAAGACAAGAAATTAAATGTTACCCTATTACTAACAATAAAGCATAGTACGAAGCTGTAATTGCAGGGTTAGAACTAGCACGAGAACTCTCTATAGAGCAAATTGTGATTCTCAGCTGGTAGTCAATCAGATGTTGCAGGGGACTTACATAGCTAGAGAGACACGAATGCAAGAATACTTGGAAAAGGAACGAGAATTAATAAGGCAATTTCAATCATGGAAGATTGTGCAAACACCCAGGAAAGAAAATGCAGAAGCAAATGCATTAGCTAACCTTGCATCTGTTGCGAAAATAACAAGTGCAGAAAATGCTATCGTAATACATTTATTTCATTCAGTGTTGGACCACGATAAAAATGAGGTAAGTTTTAATAATTTAACCTGGGATTGGAGAAACGAGATTGTTAATTTTTTGCAGTGCGGAACCGTGCATGAAGGCAAAAAAGAGCCTCAATCGCTTAGACGAAAAGCTGCCTGTTACTGTTTAATTCGAGGGAATTTATATCGAAAATGTTTGGTAGTCCTTTAGCAAGATGCCTTGGACCTGCTCAAACAGAATATGTGATGAAAGAATTGCATGAGGGGCATTGTAGAAATCACGCAGGAGGAAGATTATCACGACCCAAAATCCTAACGCAGGTCGTGATGGCGCCCAACAACGGGGTCAGGCAAGCCAACACTCAACTTACTAAGGTTTCCTTCTTTTTGATGAAACATCTCAACATATGCCAAGTGTTAAAGCTTAAAACATTTAATCAAAAGGGTAATTAACCAGTTTTATCCAAGAACAATCATATTTAGGCGTGAGACAATATATACATACCATAATCCATAGTAACTTCTACGTGTGTGCCAGGAACCAGTGTCACAAGTCCTACGGGCATACTAACAGAATATACAAAAGATGCAATATACAGTCCCACTGTCTGAAAGAAATAGACGGGAAATAAGCAAAAGAAGCTCCATGGTGCTGCCAAGGATCGTCAGGAGAAGCAGCTCACCGTGAAGTCAAGTCCAACTATAATCAGAATCTAGCTCCGGTTTGATAATTAGATTCACCAGCCTCAAAACCTGTATATATCAGTACAGAAGCGTAGCATGAGTACATAAACAAATATGTACCCAGTGAGTATCCAGTCTAATCTCGAAGAAGTAGTGAAGGCATTGAAGGAGCTTACAAAGGAGAACAAGAGGTTCAAGAGACCCGTGCATCAAAGGAGTCGGTGAAGGAGCTGAGGAAAGAGGTGGACAAGCTTAAGGAGGATCACCTGCCATTGGACCTGTTGCTTCAAGAGCCGGCTGCCCAGCCTGAGCAGGAGCCAGAGGTTGAGAGACCAGCGAAGAGGAGGAGGGTGTTGCCCCGTACAGATGACATTCCGTTAGAGTTGGAAGACCCGCCAGAGCAGGCCCAGGACACAGAGGGAGTCCAGTCCCAGGTCCAACCGGAGGCACAGGGCTCTGGGGACCAATCCCAAGTTCCCCCACAGGCCACAAACCCCGGGAACCATGCTAAGGATCCCACACAGGCAGAGGGACAATAGGGAGTTTTTCTTTACTCTCTCTCCTTTTATTTGAGCTTATTTTTCTAGTTAGCATTGAGGACAATGCTAGCTTTTAGTTGGGGGAGTGGCCCTATCTTGATTTTGATTCTGATGGATGACTGTATAATTCAGACAATAATTTTCTTTTTATTATGCTTTATTTTGATTTTGGTATGTAAATAACTTTACTCTTTTATTACTTTTAGTATTTTTTTTACTTTTGGTATGTATATAAAGATACTTTACAATGTATATATTCATCCCCCTTATGTATATTCGACTAAATCCCCTCATGTACATATTCATTCTATCTTACGCATTTTACTTTCCGCATTTTTCCTTTCTATAGATGCTTATTTTCCTTTCATAGCTTCTTGTTTTGAATTTTTCGCGTGCAATAAACCTTTGGTTTTCTTAATTCCACGGTTCTTTCCAAAGGTGGAATTTGTGTGAACCGGGTGGCTCTTCCCGAGGATGGATGGTGTGACAACTTTCTTAAGGGTTTGAGTCTGTTTTTCTTTTTGTTTCTTTTTAACAGTCAGTGAATAAAGGTGCCTCAAGCAAAGCTTCACTTGGGCCTAACACATTTGCCTTTGATCCCATGGTCAAAAACAAATCGTTGTGTTTAGGATGGTGAAAGTTGTGACCTTGAGACTCTTGTGTTGGCCGATACTCATCAAGTGGTTTTTCGGGACCATTGTGTTGTTCAAAGCATAACTAAGGTCGTTGTGGGTCCCCAACTCTGTTTCTTTAGCGATCCCATAGCTTGAGCGGTGAGAGTTTGGATTGCAAGTCCAAGTCCCGTGCCATTAGTCTAAAACTTGTCCTGAATGTTAGTCTAGGCGAAATCATAAGTGAAGTTTGACTTAAGAGGTGATTATAGGCTCTTCTTGATCCAAATAGTGAATTGAACATTTTCATAGCCTACCTGTGACAATTTCCCTAGTCAACCCTTTTGAGACTTAGACCTTTTTCTTTCAAAAAACCATGTTACAAGCCTTTACCCATTTAAACCCTCTCTTGGCACCCAAATCTTTCCTTAACACAAGGAAAAAACATAAGTTTGGGAGAGAGAAGATGAATTGCAACAAAGTGAAAAAGAAGGTACAAAAGAAAGAAAAGGGAAGGCAATGAAAAAGAAAGAAAAGAGAAAAATCAAAAAAGCCAAAAAGAATGAACAAAGTAGAAGAAATGAAGGGAACCAATGGAAGAAATGTGATTAAAGGTGTGGAATGCCTAGAAAGGAGAAAAAGTGATTTGAAAGAACAAAAAGGTGTGACAGTATGTCTCTCCAACCCTCCAGAAAGAGCTAATTGACTCAAAGAGTAAAGAATGAACAAATGAAGTGCTTAAGGGAAGATTGAACTCACTCTGACCAAATGTTTCCTACCTTTAACTAAAAGCCTTCATCATGTACCCACAAAAGCCCTATATGATCTTGAGTTGAATGAAACTTACATTAGTGGTGACTTACATAAGGGGCAAGCCTATGGTACTTTGAGCCGGACTTGAGTCTTTTCTTTGAGAGAGATGAGTGAACTCCCATTATCCTCGTTCTGAGCGTTACAATTCTAAAGTGAGGTGCTTAAGGAAAGTTGAGGAGTATGAGTTTGGGTTCCACAATGACCAAAGTGGTAGTAAGAGTTTCATTGATGAGACGTGTCAACTCTTGATGCTCTTGTGTCACACTTAAATCCATGTTTTGAAAAAGGGTCAAATGTTGTTAATGATTCATTTGCATTGAGGGCATTTGTTAGTCCCAATTGAGGCTAGAAGAGGTTACCTTAGGACAACCGAATTTTCTTGAAACCAATCAAAAAGGGGTGGGGCTTATTTTGATTGCTTGAGGACAAGCAAAAGCTTAAGTTTGGGGGAGTTGATAACTAGGGATTTTACCTTGTTTTATACTCTAACTGCTTAAGTTTTGGATACATTTGTACATAAAATAGCCCTCAAAGCTTACAGGTTGTGCTTGTTGCAGGATTGAGCCAAAACTGATGACAAACAGTCAAAAACCTGCTAAAAAAGGGAGTGAATCTTGAACAAGTACCAAGAACAACAAAAAGGCTACCTCAAGTGACCACCGCGGCCGCGGTCCAATCTTCGCGGTCCGCGGTGGTAAAGTTCAGAGAGCCATTTCAAGGCCAAGTCCACCGCGGCCGCGGTCCAATCTTCGCGGCCCGTGGTGGTGAAGTTTAGAGAGGTGTTTTGAAGGCTAAAGTCCACCGCGACCGCGGTCCAATCTTCGCGGTTCACGGTGGTGAGGTTCAGAGGACAAGATTTTGAAGGCAAAAGGCACCGCGGACCGCGGTCAAGAAGACTCGGAGACTCAGCAGCTGATGCCAAAGCAGTCTACCACGGACCGCGGTCGCATTTAGGCGATCCGCGGTAACCCTGCAGGGGTATTTTTGTCCGTAATTTCGGTTGAGTATAAATAGATTCTTTTGTATTTTTTTTAGGTTACACTGAGTATCAGCAGCAGTAGGCAACTCGTGAATAGTCTATTTTCATCTTTTGTTGCAATTTTAGCTTCATTTCAACATTGAATCTTCTTATTTTATTTTATAAATTAATCATATGGCTTTGGTTTCATCTATTTCTGTGATTTCTTCATTGATTATGAATAGTTAAACCCATTAGCTAGGGTTGTGGCTCAACCCTAGTGTGGGTAATTAATGGGTTCTCTAAATTAGGGCTTAGATGTTTATGGGTGATGGATATTTGGGTTGATTTATGGTTTTATTGTTAAAATTGGTGGTTGCAAACACCAATTGGTGTTCAATTGACTTTGGTCCTTCTTGAGAAAGAGGACTTGAGTCTAGGAAATCAACCCAACAAGGAATTGGGATGAAATCATGAGAATTGATAGTCCCAATTAATGGGTTAAATCTCGAGAGAGTAAAACCCCACTTGAGCCCATATTGCTTGTGCACATTTGACACCCAATTGACCTTGAGAAAGGAAATTAGGCATAGCCACTCAAACTACCGAGAGGTATAGAGTGGGTAACTTCGCAGCATGTGGCTATATCATAAATTCCCCGACTAACATCTTTGCCTTAGGTATTAGAATCCGTTAATTACGCGCCTAGGTAGAAGTCATAACCCTAGTGCCTTTATCCAATTTAGAAAACAACCTAAAAAGATATTAGTAGTTCAATTGCAATCATTATTAGTATAAATCATAGTTATAGTACAAAACCATCAATGATAAAAAGTATAATCAAGAACATGAACCATTGCTAGATCACTTAGAAACTCACTCCAAATCATAACTCCCTGAGGATTCGATCCCGACCTTTCGGGTAAAAGTTGCACTGACCCTCATCTTTCTACTTTAATAGTAGTGTGGGTGAGAGACGATCACTTTTTGGCACCGTTTCCGGGGAGTTATACGGTGTTGATTATCTACGTGAATAGTAGTGTTAAGTGTTTTTCTTTCCTTTTTCTATTAACGTGTGTGTTGAATCATTTCAGCTCTTATGGCAAATCCTTTGGGAAACGTCGTGGAGGAGGTATATGACAACCAAGAAGAGGAAATAAACCAAGCACCTCCTCCCAAGTGAGGCCGACCGACCAATATTAATGAGGACAATCAGGATCCTCCTCCACCTCCAGCTGCTAGAGCTTCCCCTCGGGTTCTTCCAAACGAGGGGTATGCTAGTTCCATTGTCCCGCCGAGGAGTCAGGCGATAAATTTTCAGATAACAAATGTGATGCTTACCCTTTTGGAGCAGAGGGGTTATTTCACCAGAGCTGCGCACCAGAATGCTTATAAACACCTAAAGGGCTTTGTGGATACCTGCTGGGGTAGTAAGAAGACGAATGTCTTAGAGGATGCATTGAGACTTCGGTTATTCCCTTCCTCTCTTCGAGGGAAGGCTCTTGACTGGCTCGAGCGGCTTCCCAACCACTCAATATCTACTTGGGATGAGCTCGTGGACAAATTCATTGCTAAATTCTTCTCACCGAGTCATATGGCAGCGCTCAGAGATGAAATCTTGGCCTTTAAGCAAGAACCCAACGAGCCTTTGCATAAGACATGGGAGAGATACCGGACCATGGTTAAGGAATGTCCAAACAATGACATGACTGAAGCCATGATCCAGCAGACTTTCTACCGAGGGATAAACACTGTCAATCAATGTGTGGTCAATCAGCTGGCCGGTGGAAATTTCATGAAATTGAGTTACCCCGAGGTATGTGAGATACTAGATGAGATGGCTGACACATCGTTAGCTTGGCAAAGTAGAGCAAACGTACCTCAGGGTGAGACTGGTGTCAATAGTCTCCACAAAGAACTTCAAGAACAGGGGCAAACAATTGCTGAGCTCACGACCACTATGAACCAACTTGCTAAGGCCCAGCTTCAACAATTACAAAGTCCTAAGCAAGTGAATTCCATGGAGGGAGTGAACCAAAGAAGACCCTGGGGAACTTCTAAGCAAAGCAACAATGATCAGGGTGACCAAGGGCCAAGCAGATATAGCCAAGAAGAGGAATATTATGACAAAGAAGAGGATGTGATGTATGCCAATAACTACCAAGGTCAAGGCAACAGTCAAAGCAACAATCAGAATTGGAGAAACCAAGGCAACAATCAAAGTTGGGGGAATCAAAGACAAAGAAATTGGAGAAATAACAACAATGCTCAACACTGGGGGAACAACAATGATCGACAATGGGGGAATAACAATGAATACAATTGGAGTGGAGGTAACAACAACAACAACAACTGGGGTGGAAATGGTAACCGGGGGTCGGGCTTTCAAAGGCCCCCGATGTACCAGCAACCAAGCAATCCACCCCCGTACCAGTCTCAAGGACAAAGCTCATTAAGCAATGATATGGGGAGAATTGAAAACATGTTCAAGCAGATGATGGAGCAAAATGCAGACTCCGATGATCAGTTGGCCTCTCACAACACCTCCATTAGAAACCTTGAAGTGCAAATGGGCCAAATTTCTCAGGCCTTAAACACACGCCCGAAGGGTGCACTCCCAAGTGATACGGTGGTGAACCCCAAGGGTGGGAACAATAATAATACTGGTCACACCATGGCGGTGACCACACGAAGTGGAAAAGGTAGTGAAGCAAGTACTTCGAGGCAAAAGCGAATTATTGTTGATGATGATGAATTGCCCCGTGATGAGTTACCAATTGAAGTTGAGCAAGTGGTGGAAGAGCCAACTACAAGTGAGGTGAGAATTGATATACATGATAATGGGGAGGACTTGCAAAGGAACGTGAACCCGTCTAGGGATCACGTGATTGATATGCCAGAACCGGCGGTCCCACAAGACAAGGCACCATTTCCTAGGCCCCCTCCTCCATACCCTCAAAGATTGGCCAAACAAAAGCAAGAGACCCAATTCAAGAAGTTTATTGATATGATGAAGAATCTTTCCATCAATGTCCCGTTGGTTGAAGCCTTGGAACAAATGCTTGGGTACGCTAAGTTCATGAAGGACTTAGTCACTAAAAAGCGGTCTATGGAATGTGATACCATCAAGATGACTCACCAAGTGAGTGGTATAGTACATTCAATGGCACCCAAATTTGAAGACTCGGGAGCTTTTACCATTCCTTGCACTATCGGAAGTGCGTATTTTGCCAAAGCCTTATGTGACCTTGGGGTGAGTATTAACTTGATGCCATACTCGGTATTTAAAACATTGGGAATCGGGCAACGTAGGGCGACCTCAATGCGTTTGCAAATGGCGGATAGGTCGATGAAGAGGCCCCTAGGGATAATTGATGATGTGTTGGTGCGGGTGGACAAATTTATTTTGCCCGCGGACTTTGTCATTTTGGACTGTGAAATGGATTATGAGGTCCCCATCATTTTGGGAAGTCCCTTCCTTGCCACGGGGAAGGCCTTGGTTGATGTTGAAGCTGGGGAGCTCACTTTCCGAGTGGGCAATGAGAAAGTTGTATTCCATGTGTGTAAGTCGATGAAGCAGCCCAACAGTACAAAAGTATGGTCTTTTATGGACCTCGTGACTGAGGTTATTATTGATGATGCAAGCTCTATGATCCAGTGGAGGCTGCCTAATTGGACCACGATGACACCGTGGTTGATGGTTTTCTTGAAAGTACAAATGCCCTTCAAGGCATGGGTTCTTACTCTTATGGTCCCAGAAAGCTATCATTGGACCTGGAGAACCGGAAGACTCCACCAACAAAGCCTTCAATCGAAAAGCCCCCGACTTTAGAGTTGAAGCCACTACCCTCCCACCTCAGGTATGGATATCTTGGTCCCTCTCGTACTTTGCCTGTTATTCTTTCCTCTTGTCTAATCCAATTTCAGGTAGACTCAACTTTAAATGTGCTAAGGAGGAGGAAGAAAGCAATAGGATGGACTCTTGCGGACATTCGGGGAATAAGCCCCGCCTTTTGCATGCACAAAATCATCTTGGAGGATGGAGCAAAGCCTTCCGTAGAACACCAACGGAGGCTTAATGAGTCAATGCAAGAGGTGGTGAAGAAGGAGATCATAAAATGGCTCGATGCGGGGGTTGTCTATCCAATTTCGGATAGCGCTTGGACTTCTTCGGTCCAATGCGTTCCGAAAAAGGGTGGAATGACGGTGGTCCAAAATGACAAAAATGAGTTCATTCCTACAAGAATGGTTATCGGATGGCGGGTGTGTATGGACTAACGCAAGCTTAACAAAGTGACCCGCAAGGACTATTTTCCCTTGCCATTCTTGGATCAAATGTTAGATAGGCTTGCGGGGCGGGCTTTCTACTATTTTCTGGATGGATATTCAGGCTATAGTCAGATTTTGATTGCCCCGGAGGATCAAGAGAAGACTACTTTCACATGTCCGTATGGTACCTTTGCCTTCGCCTGTATGCCTTTTGGACTTTGCAATGCACCCGCCACTTTTCAACGGTGCATGATGGGGATATTTACAGATATGGTTGAAGATTTCCTCGAGGTGTTTACGGATGACTTCAGTGTAGTTGGGGACTCGTTCGATGAGTGTTTGAGTAATCTTTACAAAGTCCTTGCTCGCTGTGAAGAAACCAACTTGGTGTTGAATTGGGAAAAATGCCACTTTATGGTGGAAGAAGGTATAGTGTTGTGTCACAAGATCTCGAGGAATGGTATTGAAGTGGACAAAGCAAAAATTGAAGTGATTTCTAAGTTGCCACCACCAACTTCGGTTAGGGGAATCCGGAGCTTCCTTGGGCACGCGGGGTTCTATCGGCGTTTCATTAAGGACTTCTCTAAGGTGGTCAATCCTTTGTGCAAATTTCTTGAGAAAGATTCCAAATTTCATTTTGATGAGAATTGCATGAGTGCCTTTGAATTGTTGAAGCACAAACTTACCACAACTCCTATCATCACAGTGCCGGATTGGAGCTCTCCTTTTGAGCTTATGTGTGACTCAAGTGATGTAGCTGTGGGGGCGATGTTGGGCCAGAGGGTGAACAAGATCTTCCACCCTATTTATTATGCTAGCAAAACTATGAACTCGGCCCAACTGAATTACACCGTCACGGAGAAGGAGATTTTGGCAATAGTCTTTGCTATGGAGAAATTTCGTCCTTATTTGATGGGTGTTAAGGTCATAGTTCACACTGACCATGCGGCACTCCGGTATCTCATGACCAAAAAGGATTCCAAAGCGAGACTCATGCGTTGGGAATTGTTGCTTCAAGAGTTTGATTTGGAAATTATTGACAGAAAAGGAAGTGAAAACCTAGTGGCCGACCATCTTTCTCGATTGGAGGAGCAAAGTCGACCTTCTGATGGGCTTGAGATCAATGACAGCTTCCTCGATGAGCAACTTCTTTCGGTGTCAATGCAAGAAATGCCATGGTTTGCCGACATTGCCAACTATCTTGTCACGGGTGTTGTCCCTTGTGAGCTCTCTTCTAACCAAAGGAAGAAGCTTAGGAGGGATAACATGGACTTCTATTGGGATGAACCATATTTATTCAAGATTTGTACTGACGGGGTCATCCGGCGATGTGTACCGGAAGAAGAACAATGGTCGATTCTTGAGTCTTGCCACTTCTCACCGTATGGTGGTTATCATGGAGGGGCAAGGACTGCTTCAAAGGTGCTGATCTGTGGTTTCTTTTGGCCTTCTTTGTATAAAGATGCCGGTGACTTAGTAAATAGATGTGGTGAGTGTCAGAGGGCCGGGGGAATTTCAAAGAAAGATGAGATGCCTCTCAATACTATTCTCGAAGTGGATATTTTTGATGTGTGGGGTATCGATTTCATGGGCCCGTTTGTTAGCTCTTGTGGGAACACATACATTCTCGTGGCGGTTGATTATGTCTCTAAATGGGTTGAAGAAGTGGCTCTACCCAACAATGAGGCCCGGAGTGTTGTGGCATTTCTCAAGAAGAGCATTTTTACAAGGTTTGGCACGCCTCGTGCAATCATTAGTGATAGGGGGTCAGATTTCTGTAATAAAGCCTTTGACACCTTACTTTCAAAGTATGGTGTAAATAACAAAGTTACCACTCCCTACCATCCCCAGGAGAGTGGCCAAGTTGAAGTCTCCAACAGGGAAATAAAGAGCATATTGTCAAAAACGATCAATGCAAATTGGACCGATTGGTCAAAGAAGTTGGATGACGCTCTATGGGCTTATATGACTGCCTACAAGACCCCAATCGGTATGTCTCCGTACCGATTGGTTTTTGGGAAATCTTTCCATCTACCGGTTGAGTTAGAGCACAAGGCTATGTGGGCCTTGAGGAAGTTGAACCTTGAATGGGATGTGGCAGCCAACCTTCGTGTGGAGCAGGTTAATGAACTTGACGAATTCAGATTCCATGCCTACTACAGTTCGTCCTTATACAAGGACAAAATGAAGTACCTTCATGATAAGTACGCTCGTGGCAAGGAGTTCAAAGTAGGTGACTTGGTTCTCTTGTTCAATTCTCGGTTACGTCTGTTTCCGGGAAAGCTTAAGTCAAAGAGGAGCAGACCTTTTAAGGTGGTGTTTAGGACTCCGTTTGGTGCTCTTGATCTAAAGAACAAAAGTGGGGAAATTTTAGAGTAAATGGGCACAGGGTCAAGCACTACCTGGGAAAAATTGATGATAGCCGTGTGGTGGCACTTCTCCATCTCAAATGAACTTGGTAACATGCGTCGTGCCGCGACGTTAAATCAGGCTCTTCTTGGGAGGCAACCTATGTGTCTTTATTTTTGTTTTTCATTGATTTTCTTAGTAGTATATGACTCATTTTTGCACTAACTTGTTTTGGGATGTTGTAGGATTAGTTTTATGCAGGACAAAATGCTAAGTGTTGAATGTACAGGCCTCTGAAGTTGACACCGCGACTGCGGTTGAATTTTTGCGAGCCGCGGAGCCTCCTTATGTGAAACACTACTCTCTGAAGTTTACTTCGAAGCCGCGGTCCTCATTTCGCGGTCCGCGGAACCCTAATAGATGTCCCTATATCTCTGAAGCAATCTTCGCGGACCGTAGTTGAATTTTCGCGGACCGAGGTGACCTTCCGCCAAAGAGCCCAGGAATATTGAATGACCGTGGTCGCTTTTTCGCGGTCCGCGGTGGGTAAGTGTAGTGGGACCCATGTCCCTTCTATAAATAGTCCTTCAGGGCCTCATTTTACACTTTACGCACTTTAACTCTCCAGAGCAAAATTTTTACTGTGTCTCAAGCTTCATATTTTCAAAGTGTGCATTTCATTCATCTACTCTTCATCTCAACATCTAGTAAGTGTAATTATGATTCACTAACTTCTTAATTTGATTATTTTCTTCTCTTTTTCACCCTTTTTACTTCTCTAAGCCTTTAACCATGTTAGGGTTTGTTCATTATGCTAAGTTTAGACCCTTAATAGTTAATTTCACTGATTAAACACTTAGGGTTTTAACAAAATGTGCATTTGAACTTGAAAATTACTGAAAAATTGAAACCCTTGGTTTTGGTATGAGCGTGGTCCGCGGTCTGCGGTCACTTTTTCGTGGACCGAGGTGCTTGAACTATACAGTCTCCAGTGTTGACTGCGGACCGCAGTCGCTTCTTCGCGGTCCGCGGAGCTTGACTTCAGAGAAGGGGTAATCTGAACCCCACTCCACCGCGGCCGCGGTCGCCTTTTTGCGGTCCACGATGCCTGAGTGCGGACCGCGGTCTCCTTTTCGTGGTCCGCAGTGACCACAATCAGAGAGGCCATTCTTCCCCATTCCATTCACTGCGGACCGCGGTCGCTTTTACGCGGTCCCCTTTCTGCAGGTCCTCTGTGCATTATGCAATTCATATGTGTATCTCTGATCTATTCACTGCTTGGGTACTAACAATGTTTAACTGATTTGAACTTGCAGAAAATGGTCCAATCACGAGGTGGTGGCCGTAAACCTGGTGGCAGGGGAGAGTCATCCCGAGGGCGAGGCAAGGGAACGATAAAACTTTCTCCAAAGGTCCGGGAAGATATAAAAAGCACCAGGAAAATAATCCGGACACTAGACAAAGTTGCCTCCCATTCGGAGAGTGATTATGTACCTTCCGAAGACTCTTCAGAATCAATACCAGAATACAAAGAAGACTTCCCGAAGAGGTTTCGATTGACAAATGAACCTTTTGACTCTCCCCCTGCCCCTGCTCCAGCACCAGCCAATTCTGAGTCGTCTGAAGGCTCAACAGCAGGGAGTGGCCACACAGACTCCACTTCACCCATAACTTCCCTGTCTGGTGAACATTCCAGAGATGAAGCAGCTGTAGATGCACCCCAAACAGGGGGTGAACCCCAAGTTGGGGGAGTGGAGAGAACAAGAAACCCGGTGGTGTGGCAAGATAGATTTGTCAGTGAGGCAGCTTTTAATAGATTCCGGGAGTGGTGGTCGGAGAGAAAATTGATAACGGAGCACAGGTTCCCCACCAAAGATATATTGCCACACATCCCAAATGTGAAGAGACAATTCAGAGAAAGAAAGGGTTGGGACTACTTCGCATGCTACCTGCCGGATGCCAATAAACACCTTGTCAAGGAGTTTTACACAAACTTGTCTTTTCTGAAGAAAGACTCCAAGGCAACCATGGTGAGGAATCTCACGGTACCTTTTGATGGGGAAACATTGAATGCTTATCTACAGTTTGATGAGGAAGATGACACACATTACCGAGAGAAGTTGGATGCGGGTGATGAGGCCCGTCATTGGCTGGCGGAGCATTTGGCTATCCCGGGTGAAGCCCCGGAGTGGTTGCAGGCAGGAAAGACCATTCTCAGGAGAACGTTGAATTTTGAGGCTAAAGGCTGGGAGACGTTCGTGTGCAACAGGCTTGACCCCACCTTCCATGAGAACTCCATTCCTCTCCGGCGGGTTGTATTGATTGCTTATATTATGGCGGGGTACCCGATTAATGTCGAGAATGTCATGTCCACCGTCATCACCCGGGTGGTAAATGAGGGGGATAGAGCTTACCCGTTCCCCAACTTCCTGACCATGTATTTTGAGGATCAACATGCGGATAAGAGAAGTTTTGAAGTGAAGCTGAAAACAAAAGCCCCTTTCTCTTGGTATGATCTTCAAAGTGATGACAACCCGAAGAGCAAGAAATTCAAGGGTAAATCCATTGCTTCCACTGGCCAGTCTAAAGAGCCAGTGGTTGTAGCGAAGTCTTCTCAGCCCGAGCCCGCCATCCCAGAGAGTGCTCCAGGCCCCTCCACTTCAGCAGAACCCAGCATTCCTTCACCCCGGGCATATCCTCTGACTGCCCACAGACTGAGCCAGTATCAACAAATGAATGCAGGCAACTACTTCTAAGCTGTCTGTGCTTTCTACGTCTGTGGCAGCCCATGCTACTCCTCCTCCACCACAGGTACCCCTGTCAGTTGAGGACTCCCTCAAGGAACTTCTGGCCAACCAGAAGAAAATCCTTGACAACCAGAAGAAGATTCTGGATGCTATTGACTCCCACGGGAAGGCATTGAAGGAGCTTACAAAGGAGACCAAGAGGCTCAAGAAGACCCGTGCATCAAAGGAGTCGGTGAAGGAGCTGAGGAAAGAGGTGGACAAGCTTGCGGAGGATCACCTGCCATTGGACATGTTGCTTCAGGAGCCGGCTGCCCAGCCTGAGCAGGAGCTAGAGGTTGAGAGACCAGCGAAGAGGAGAAGGGTGCTGCCCCGTACAGATGGCATTCAGTTAGAGTTGGCAAACCCACCAGAGCAGGCCCAGGCCACAGAGGGAGTCCAGTCCCAGGTCCAGCCGGAGGCATAGGGCTTTGGGGACCAGTCCCAAGTTCGCCCACAGGCCACAAACCCCGGGACCCATGCTGAGGATCCCACACAGGAAGAGGAACAATAGGGAGTTTTTCTTTACTCTCTCTCCTTTTATTTGAGCTTATTTTTCTAGTTAGCATTGAGGACAATGCTAGATTTTAGTTGGGGGAGTGGCCCTATCTTGACTTTGATTCTGATGGATGACTGTATAATTCAGACAATATTTTTCTTTTTATTATGCTTTATTTTGATTTTGGTATTTAAATAACTTTACTCTTTCATTACTTTTAGTATTTTTTTCACTTTTGGTATGTATATAAAGATACTTTACAATGTATATATTCATCCCCCTTATGTATATTCGACTAAATCCCCTCATGTACATATTCATTCTATCTTACGCATTTTACTTCCCGCATTTTCCCTTTCTATAGCTGCTTATTTTCCTTTCATAGCTTCTTGTTTTGAATTTTTCGCGTGCAATAAGCCTTTGGTTTTCTTAATGCCACGGTTCTTTCCAAAGGTGGAATTTGTGTGAACCGGGTGGCTCTTCCCGAGGATGGATGGTGTGACAACTTTCTTAAGGGTTTGAGTCTGTTTTTCTTTTTGTTTCTTTTTAATAGTTAGTGAATAAAGGTGCCTCAAGCAAAGCTTCACTTGGGCCTAACACATTTGCCTTTGATCCCATGGTCAAAAACAAATCGTTGTGTTTAGGATGGTGAAAGTTGTGACCTTGAGACTCTTGTGTTGGCCGATAATCATAAAGTGGTTTTTCGGGACCATTGTGTTGTTCAAAGCATAACTAAGGTCGTTGTGGGCCCCCAACTCTGTTTCTTTAGCGATCCCATAGCTTGAGTGGTGAGAGTTTGGATTGCAAGTCCAAGTCCCGTGCCATTAGTCTAGAACTTGTCCTGAATGTTTGTCTAGGCAAAATCATAAGTGAAGTTTGACTTAAGAGGTGATTATAGGCTCTCCTTGATCCAAATAGTGAATTGAAAATTCCCATTGCCTACCAGTGACAATTTCCCTAGTCAACCCTTTTGAGCCTTAGACCTTTTTCTTTCAAAAAACCATGTTACAAGCCTTTACCGATTTAAACCCTCTCTTGGCACCCAAATCTTTCCTTAACACAAGGAAAAAGCATAAGTTTGGGGGAGAGACGAGGAATTGCAACAAAGTGAAAAAGAAGGTACAAAAGAAAGAAAAGGGAAGGCAATGAAAAAGAAAGAAAAGAGAAAAATCAAAAAAACCAAAAAGAATGAACAAAGTGGAAGAAATGAAGGGAACCAATGGAAGAAATGTGATTAAAGGTGTGGAATGCCTAGAAAGGAGAAAAAGTGGGTTGAAAGAACAAAAAGGTGTGACAATATATCTCTCCAACCCTCCAGAAAGAGCTAATTGACTCAAAGAGTCAAAGAATGTGAAACAAATGAAGTGCTTAAGGGAAGATTGAACTCACTCTGACCAAATGTTTCCTACCTTTAACCAAAATCCTTCATCATGTACCCACAAAAGCCCTATATGATCTTGAGTTGAATGAAACTTACATTAGTGGTGACTTACATAAGGGGCAAGCCTATGGTACTTTGAGCCGGACTTGAGTCTTTTCTTTGAGAGATATGAGTGAACTCCCATTATCCTCATTCTGAGCGTTACAATTCTAAAGTGAGGCGCTTAAGGAAAGTTGAGGAGTATGAGTTATGGTTCCACAATGACCAAAGTGGTAGTAAGAGTTTCATTGATGAGTCGTGTCAACTCTTGATGCTCTTGTGTCGCACTTAAATCCATGTTTTTAAAAAGGGTCAAATGTTGTTAATGATTCATTTGCATTGAGGGCAATTGTTAGTCCCAATTGAGGCTAGAAGAGGTTACCTTAGGACAACCGAATTTTCTTGAAACCACTCAAAAAGGGGTGGGGCTTATTTTGATTGCTTGAGGACAAGCAAAAGCTTAAGTTTGGGGGAGTTGATAACGAGGGATTTTACCTTGTTTTATACTCTAACTGCTTAAGGTTTTGATACATTTGTACATAAAATAGCCCCAAAAGCTTACAGGTTGTGCTTGTTGCAGGATTGAGCCAAAAATGATGACAAACAGTCAGAAACCTGCTCAAAAAGGGAGTGAATCTTGAACAAGTACCAAGAACAACAAAAAGGCTACCTCAAGTGCCCACCGCAGCCGCAGTCCAATCTTCGCGGTCCGCGGTGGTAAAGTTCAGAGAAGCCATTTCAAGGCCAAGTCCACCGCGGCCGCGGTCCAATCTTCGCGGACCGCGGTGGTGAAGTTTAGAGAGGTGTTTTGAAGGCTAAAGTCCACCGCGACCGCGATCCAATCTTCGCGGTTCACTGTGGTGAGGTTCAGAGGACAAGATTTTGAAGGCAAAAGGCACCGCGGACAAGAAGACTCGGAGACTCAGCAGCTGAAGCCAAAGCAGTCCACCGTGGACCGCGGTCACTTTTACGCGATCCGTGGTAACCCCGCAGGGGTATTTTTGTCCGGAATTTTGGTTGAGTATAAATAGATTCTTCTGTATTTTTTTAGGTTACGTTGAGTATCAGCAGCAGTAGGCAACTCGTGAATAGTCTATTTTCATCTTTTGTTGCAATTTTAGCTTCATTTCAACATTGAATCTTCTTATTTTATTTTATAAATTAATCATATGGGTTTGGTTTCATCTATTTCTGTGATTTCTTCATTGATTATGAGTAGCTAAACCCATTAGCTAGGGTTGTGGCTCAACCCTAGTGTGGGTAATTAATGGGTTCTCTAAATTAGGGCTTAGATGTTTATGGGTGATGGATATTTGGGTTGATTTATGGTTTTATTGTTAAAATTGGTGGTTGAAAACACCAATTGGTGTTCAATTGACTTGGGTCCTTCTTGAGACAGAGGACTTGAGTCTAGGAAATCAACCCAACAAGGAATTGGGATGAAATCATGAGAATTAATAGTCCCAATTAACGGGTTAAATCTCGAGAGAGTAAAACCCCACTTGATCCCATATTGCTTGTGCACATTTGACACCCAATTGACCTTGAGAAAGACAATTAGGCATAGCCACTCAAACTACCGAGAGGTATAGAGTGGGTAACTTCGCAGCATTTGGCTATATCATAAATTCCCCGACTAACATCTTTGCCTTAGGTATTAGAATCCGTTAATTACGCGCCTAGGTAGAAGTCATAACCCTAGTGCCTTTATCCAATTTAGAAAACAACCTAAAAAGATATTAGTAGTTCAATTGCAATCATTATTAGTATAAATCATAGTTATAGTACAAAACCATCAATGATAAAAAGTGTAATCAAGAACATGAACCATTGCTAGATCACTTAGCAACTCACTCCAAATCATAACTCCCTGAGGATTCGATCCCGACCTTTCGGGTAAAAGTTGCACCGACCCTCATCTTCCTACTTTAATAGTAGTGTGGGTGAGAGCCGATCACGCTTGCGAATCGAACATGCGACGCGGTTATCGTAATAATAGGGCAGCCCGCTGGCGAATCATTCATGCGACTCGGGTTCCCGTAAACATACACAAAATCCTCAGGGAGTTCAATTGATTAACAGGGGTCCTTTCAGCATAAATAAGGATTCAATAATACCAATTTCGAAACATAAACTCATGGGCCTTCATATGTGAAAATTTTCCAGAATATTAGACTGCCTAGTACACATACAAGATCGCAGATACAACACATAAAGCATGCTGGTGAGTCCTAAACTACCCGACAAGGCATAATAGTAGCTACGCACGGACTCTCGTCACCTTGTTCATACGTAACCCCCGCAAATAAGGACAAGAAATCATTTTTAATATCTATGGGGATAATTCCCTCTTACAAGGTTAGAAAGGAGACTCATCTCGCGTCGAACCTACTCCCCAGGGCAAGAATGCACCTGAAACTCCGAACTCGTCTCCCAAGGACTCAAAACTAATCAAATGTTACGTAAATATATCAAATTATACTCAAAGCATGGATTCTCCTACTCATTTAGTCAATTCACCATTCTTGAAGAAATCCCAAAATTCTCCCCCGGGCCCGCACGCTCGGATTCCGGAAAGTCTCAAAGAAAACACTCACCCATAACCTAAGGATCGTTAATACATGATTTTTACTTGATTTCATAGCCGATTCACGGGTAATCCTCTAAATTCCCGAAAGCCTTAGGTTACTACCCAATTCTTGATTTTCACTAATTAAGTAGTTAATTTAGCTAGTAATTCATGTATTAAATTAACACTAGGGTAGAATTTACTTACCTCTTCAGTAGCTAGGTCGTGGAGCAGTTTTCCCAAGCTCTCAAGGTCTCTAAAAGTGGAAGAAATGAGGCAAAATGGACATTTCCCGTGTTTTAAAGAAACACATTGCCTAACTGTGGTTCCGCACATGCGTCTCGAGGATCGCACCTGCGGTCTCGCACCTGCGGAAATGGGACAAGGGGGCAAATCTCGCACCTGCAGAGTGGAGCCCGCACCTGCGGCTCCGCTCCTGCGGAAGGTCGTCCGCACCTGCGAAAAGGGACAACCTCACTTGAGGTCGCACCTGAAAGGCCTGGGACCGCATGAGCGATCCCGCACCTGCGACTGGGCAACCGCACCTGCGGTCACACAAGAACAGGTGCACCAACAGTTGCTTCAACTGGTTTTTAGCCCCATTTGGTGCCCGGGAGGCACCTGGTCCCACCCGATCCCCCTTCCAAACATACCAACAAGTCCCAAGTCATAATACGGACTCGCTCGAGCCTTCGGAATACTCAAAACAACGCTAAAACTCAAAATCACATCTCAAAACCCCTAGAATCAAAACTTAAGAACTTCAAGTTCTTGAATTCGATATAATTGCGCCGAACCTACCTATACTACTCGGAATGAAACCAAATTTTGCAGGCAATTCATAAATGACATAACGGAACTATTCCCAGTCTAGGAATTCCATTCAGACCTCGATAACACAAAAACACGTTCCAAACCAAATTTCAAGCTTAAGGAAACTCTTATTTCGATATTGGGCGCCGTCCCTGGTCATCCAAAACCCAATCCGAACACACGCCCAAGTCCGAAATCATCATACGAAGCTATCGGAACTGACGAAACTCGATTCCGAGGTCGTTTGATAAAAATACTGACCGAAGTCAAACTTGGCCAAAAAGGCCAACCTTAAGGAACTAAGTGTTCCTATACTGCTCTAAACACTTTAGAATCCCGAACCACCCGCCCCCGCGAGTCATAAATTACAATAAGCCGCTATGTGAAGTTTCATTTAGGGGAACGGGGTCCGATAACGCAAAATGACCGGTCGGGTCGTTACATTCTCCACCTCTTAAACAAATATTCGTCCTCGAACGGGTCTAGAATCACACCTGATGTGCTGAATAAGTGCGGATACCTGCTCCGCATGTTCTCCTCAGACTCCCAAGTCTCCTCCTCGACTGGTTGGCCCCTCCACTGGACCTTTACGGCAGGAACTCTCTTGGATCTCAACCGGCGATCCTGTCTATCAATAATAGCAACTGGCTCCTCCTCGTCGCCCAACCTCTCATCCAACTGAATAGTGTTGAAATCAACCACGTGAGAGAAGTCGGTGTGATACCTCCGGAGCATGGATACCTGAAATACCGGATGAACCCTTGATAAACTAGGAGGTAAAGCTAGCTCATAAGCGACCTCCCCAACTTGACTCAATACCTCGAAGGGACATATAAACCTCGGGCTCAACTTGCCCTTCTTCCTGAACCTCATAATACCCTTCATCGGCGAAACCTTCAACAGAACCTTATCTCCGTCCATAAATGATACATCATGGGCCCTCTGATCCGCGTAACTCTTCTGTTTGGACTGTGATGTGCTGTGCGGAGCCTCTCCTGAATCAACTTCACTTTCTCTAAAGCATCTCTCACCAGGTTAGTGCCATATAACTTAGCCTCGCCAGGCTCAAACCACCCGATAGGAGAACGACACCGCCGACCATACAAGGCCTCAAATAGAGCCATCTCGATGCTGGACTGATAACTATTATTATAAGCAATCTCGGCCAAAGGTAAGAACTGGTCCCACTGACCCCGAAGTCAATCACACATGCCCTGAGCATGTCCTCCAATATCTGAATTGTGCGCTCTGACTGACCATCAGTCTGAGGGTGAAATACTGTGCTGAGGTCTATCTGGGTACCCATCTCACTATGCAATGCTCTACAGAAATATGAGGTGAACTGAGGACCTCGATTTGATATAATGGACACCGGCACACCGTGCAACCGGACTATCTCCCGAATGTAGATCTAGGCTAACCTCTCAGAAGTATAGGTAGTAGCCACTAGAATTAAATGCGCCGATTTGGTCAATCTATCCACACTGACCCAAACCGCGTCAACCTTCCACAAAGTCCGAGGCAACCCAACCACGAATTCCATAGTGATGCGCTCCCACTTCCACCCAGGAATGGGCATCTGCCGAAGTAGGCCTCCTGGCCTCTGGTGCTCACACTTAACCTGCTGGCAATTAAGACACCTAGCCACATACTCCACAATGTCCTTATTCATCCACCTCCACCAGTAATGCTGCTTCAAATCACGATACATATTTGTAGCACCAGGATAAACAGAATACCGAGAACTGTGTGCCTCCTCTAGAATCCTCCCTCTAAGGCCATCGACATTAGGAACACATAAAAGGCCCTGAAGTCTCAAAACACCATCCTCGCCAATAGTAACCTCCTTGGCACCACCCTGAATCACTGTCTCCCGTAGCTATGCCAAACACAGATCATCATACTGCCGAGCCTTAATCTCCTCCAATAACGAAGACCGAGCAACCACATGTGCAAGAACTCGACGAGGCTCTGAAAGGTCTAATCTCACCAGGCGATTAGCCAAGGAATGAATGTCCAAGGCTAGAGGTCTCTCCTCTGCTGCAATGTAAGCCAAGCTACACATGCTCTCTGCCTTCCTGTTCAAGGCATCTGCTACCACATTTGCCTTGCCCGGATGATAAAGAATGGTGAAATCATAATCCTTCAGCAACTCAAGCCACCTGCGCTGCCTCAAATTAAGATCCCTCTGCTTGAACAAGTGCTGCAAGCTGCGGTGGTCTGTATAAATATCACAGGCCACTCCATACAAATAGTGCCTCCAAATCTTAAGGGCATGAACAATCGCTGCCAACTCTAAGTCGTGTACAGGGTAATTCTTCTCATGATCCTTCAGCTGGCGCGAAGCATAAGCAACAACTCTCTCTTCCTGCATCAACACACACCCCAAACCAACGCGTGAAACGTCGCAATACACTGTATACATCCCTGAACCGGAAGGCAATACTAGAACTGGTGCGGAAGTCAATGCTGCCTTGAGCTTCTGAAAGCTTGCCTCACACTTGTCGGACCATCGGAACGGGGCATTCTTCTGAGTCAATCTAGTCAATGGGGATGCAATAGAAGAAAACCCCTCCACAAAATGGCGGTAATAACCTGCTAGGCCCAAGAAGCTCCTAATCTCTGTAGCTGAAGTAGTACGCGGCCAACCCTGAACTGCCTCAAACTTCTGAGGATCAACCTTGATACCCTCTCTGGATACCACATGCCCCAAGAATGCCACAGAATCCAACCAGAAATCACACTTGGAGAACTTAGCATATAGCTTATGTTCCCGCAAAGTCTGGAGCACAACTATCAAATGTTGCTCGTGCTCCCCAGGCTACGTGAGTAAATTAAGATGTTATCAATAAAGACAATGACGAAAGAGTCAATATACGGCCTGAACACCCTGTTCATCAAGTCCATAAATGTTGTTGGGGCATTAGTCAAGCCAAAGGACATCACCAGGAACTCATAATGGCCATATCTCATACGGAAAGCAGTCTTCGGAACATCTAAGGCCTGAATCTTCAACTGATGATATCCCGATCTCAAATCAATCTTAAAAAACACCCGAGCACCCTGCAACTGGTCAAACAAATCATCGATGCGCGGCAGAGGATACTTGTTCTTAACGGTGACCTTGTTCAACTGGCGGTAATCAATACACATATGCATAAACCTATCCTTCTTCTGCACAAATAGGACTGGAGCACCCCACGGCGATACACTCGGACTGATAAACCCCTTAGCCAACAACTCTTCAAGTTGCTCCTTCAACTCCTTCGGAGCCATACGGTATAGAGGAATGGATATGGGTTGGGTGCCTGGAGCTACATCAATACAGAAATCAATATCACGATCCGGGGGCATGCCCCGAAAGTCTGAAGGAAATACATTAGCAAACTCTCGAACAACTGGCACTGAATCAATCGTCGGAGACTCGGCTGTGGTGTCCCGCACATAAGCAAGATAGGCTAGACAACCCTTCTCGACCATATGTCGGGCCTTCATGAATGAAATAACCCGGCTGGCGGCACTAACTGAGGAACCTCTCCACTCCAGCCTAGGCGACTCGGTCATGGATAAAGTAACTGTCTTGGCATGGTACTCTAGCATGGCATGATAAGGAGATAGCCAATCCATGCCTAGAATAACCTCAAAATCGACCATGTCAAGCAGTAAAAGGTCCGCTCTGGTCTCGAATCCATAGAATGTGATCACACAAGACCGACAGATCCGGTCTACCACCACAGAATCACCCACAGGAGTGGACACATATATAGGAGAACCCAAGAACTCACGAGAAATATCCAGAAAATGAGCAAATAATGCTGAAACATATGAAAAGGTGGATCCTGGATCAAATAATACTGAAGCCTCTCTACCACATACTGAGATAATACTT
This sequence comes from Nicotiana undulata, assembly GCA_005239495.1. Lineage (NCBI taxonomy): Eukaryota > Viridiplantae > Streptophyta > Magnoliopsida > Solanales > Solanaceae > Nicotiana > Nicotiana undulata. The sequence goes on along the minus strand of ML291460.1, from coordinate 45,540 downwards.
GTGATCACGGTGTCTAAGGCCACTGCATCTGATCTGGCCAGAATGGCATAGAATCTAGCTGGAGCATCGGTAGACTGAGCTCCACCAGAGTGAACATAAGCTGACTGACCTCCCCCTGACTGGCCTTCACCTCTAGGACGGCCCTGCCAACCTTTCCTCCACTTCTAGGTGGCCGGACTGTTGGTGCGGGACTCATGGGATGATAACCCCGCTGTGCTGCCTTGCACTGAAACTTGGGACAAGTCCTCCTGATATGACCGGAATCCCCGCACTCATAACATCTCACTTGTGACATGGCCTGCTGCCCTAAAGAAGAACCCTGGACAACTGGGGAACGGTGAGAACCCTCTGGCATAGCACTGAAGTAAGGCCTCACTGGGGCACCACGACGAGGTCGTGGTGGTGCTGAATATGGGGGCCTGCTGGGCTGGCCCCTGCCAAAGTGACCTCTGCCCCTAGCTGGGGCACCTATGAAATCACCGGAGACTCTGGCTCTCTTATCCTGCTGCACTGGCTCTCTGATCCTCGACCGATAACCCTCGATCCTGCGAGCAATCACCACTACCAGCTGATAAGGAGTCCCCATATCCACCTTTCGGGCCATATTGGACCTAATACCTGGATGCAACCCTATCACGAACCTCTGCACTCTCTCAGCCTCTGTGTGTAGTATCATGAGTGCATGGAGAGATAACTCCGAGAATATAGCCTCATAATCCGTCACTGACATCTGTCCCTGCTCTAGCTGCTCAAACTGATACAACATCTCTTCCCTCTCAGAGGGTGGGATATACCTGTCCAGGAACATCCAAGCAAACTGCTCCCAGGTGACAAGAGGAGAACCTGCCGGTCTGCCAAGAATATAGGACTGCCACCATCTACGGGCCCTGCCCTCCAACTGAAAAGTAGTGAAGTCGACTCCATGGGACTCCAATATCCTCATATTGTGCACTCTGTCCCTGCACCTATCAATGAAGTCCTGGGAATCCTCGCCTCGCTCACCCCCAAATATCGGAGGGTGCAATCTTGTCCATCTATCCAATAGCTTTTGCGGATCGCCGTCCACAGCTGGTCTGCGCTCATGTGCTGCTGCTACAGGTTGGACCCCATCCACGGGCAGTGTACCCAGGGTATGATGTAATGCTGCTGTCTGACCTGCAGCCTGGGCAGTAGGGGTCTGGACTCCCCCTCCTTCCTGAGAACTGGCAGGATCTGCTGGAAATAAACCAGCCTGGGACATAGCTTCCATAAATCTCATCATACGACCCATGACCTCCTGGAAGCCTGGCGCCGTCATGAAGTCCACTAGAGCAGGATCTGCTGGGGCACCTCGTCCTGCTCCTCAATGATAGGATCCTTTGGTGGTGCAACTGGAATAGCTCTGGGACACCCTCGTACCCTACCCCGGGGCGGTGCCCTCCCCCGGACTCTGCCACGGCCTTGGACGGCGGGGGTAGCGGCCCTTCCCGGGTCTGGAACGTCGGATGCGCGCGTCCTCACCATATGTGAGAGCATAGAAGAATGAGTTTAGTAAAACATTGACTGCACGATAGAATATGAATTAAGAGAGTCCTAACACCCTATAGCCTCTTGAAGATAAGCACATTCATCTCCGTAACGATCCGCAAGACTCTACTGGGCATGCCCGTGACTCGTGAGACCTATGTGAACCTAGAGATCTGATACCATGTTGTCACGATCCAAAATCCTAACTCAGGTCGTGATGGCGCCCAACAGCGGGGTCAGGCAAGCCAACATTCAACTTACTAAGGTTTCCTTCTTTTTGATGAAACATCTTATACCAAGTGTTAAAGCTTAAAACATTTAATCAAAAGGGTAATTAACCAGTTTTAGCCAAGAACAATCATAATTAGGCGTGAGACAATATATACAGATCATAATCCATAGTAACTTCTACGTGTGTGCTAGGAACCAGTGTCACAAGTCCTACGGGCATACTAACAAAATATACAAAAGATGCAATATACAGTCGCGCTGTCTGAAAGAAATAGATGGGAAATAAGCAAAAGAAGCTCCATGGTGCTACCAAGGATCGTCAGGAGAAGCAGCTCACCGTGAAGTCAGGTCCAACTATAATCAAAATCTAGCTCCGATCTGATAATCAAATGCACCAGCCTTAGAACCTGTACAATTAAGTACAGAAGCGTAGCATGAGTACATAAACAAATATATACCCAGTGAGTATCCAGTCTAATCTCGAAGAAGTAGTGACGAGAGGTCGACTTGGTACTTACTAGGGTCAAACAATATGAAATGTGTATATACAGGCAAAACAATAACAGCAGAAATGAAAAGTAATAAAGAAATGAGCATCAAATACCATTCTCCAGAACAGGTGCACCAGCAGTTGCTTCCAACTGGTTTTTAGCCCCGTTTGGTGCTCGGGAGGCACCTGGGCCCACCCGAGCCCCCGTCCAAACATACCAACAAGTCCCAAGACATAATACGGACTCTCTCAAGCCTTCGAAACACTCAAAACAACGCTAAAACTTAAAATCACATCTCAAAACCCCTAGAATCAAAACTTAAGAACTTCAAGTTCTTGAATTCGATATAATTGCGCTGAACCTACCTATACTACTCGGAATGACACCAAATTTTGCAGGCAAGTCATAAATGACATAAGAGAACTATTCCCAATCTCGGAATTCCATTCGGACCTCGATAACACAAAAACACATTCCAAACCAAATTTCAAGCTTAAGGAAACTCTTATTTCGATATTGGGGGCCGAAACGCTCCCGGGTCATCCAAAACCCGTTCCGAACACATGCCCAAGTCTGAAATCATCATACGAAGCTACCGGAACTGACGAAACTCGATTCTGAGGTCGTTTGCTAAAAATGTTGACCGAAGTCAAACTTGGCCAAAAAGGCCAACCTTAAGGAACTAAGTGTTCCTATACTGCTCTAAACACTTCCGAATCACCCGCCCCTGTGAGTCATAAATTACAATAAGCCGCTAGTGGAAGTTTCATTTAGGGGAACGGGGTCCGATAACGCAAAACGACCGATCGGGTTGTTACAAAGATCTTTAGTTAAAACTCTAATTAGGGAAGGATACTACTGGCCTAAAATGGAAGAGGATGCAAAACAATTTGTAGCAATGTGTGACAGATGTCAATGATACGAAAACAATATGCATCGCTCTGCAGAATTATTACATACAGTTATTTTCCTGTGGCCATTCATGAAGTGGGAGAATGGATATAGTGGGTCCTTTACCACAAGCTAAAGGAAAGGTACGATTTTTGTTAGTATTAACGGGTTATTTTTTCAAATGGGTAGAGACAGGAGCTTTCAAAGAGGTGCAAGAAAAAGAGGTAATGGAATTTATTTGGAGAAATGTTATATGCCGATTCGGAGTGCCAAAAGAAATTGTATGTGATAATGCTCCACAATTATAGGCTCGAAAGTCACAGAATTTTTTCGAAGTTGGCAAATCAAACGAATAACCTCTTCACCTTATCATCCCGTGGAAAATGGACAAGCTGAGTCGACAAACAAGATTATTATTAATAATTTGAAGAAAAGATTAGAAGAATCAAAGGCAATTGTCCTGAGGTATTACCAAGATTATTATGGGCTTATCGAACAACATCAAAGACATGCACGGGAGAAACGCCAATTTCACTTGTTTATGACTCGGAAGCCTTAATCCCAATCGAATAGAAAATCCAAGTACGAGATTCGCACAAGCAACGGAAGAATCAAACGATGAAGGATTAAGAACGAACTTGGATTTACTCGAGCAAAGAAGAGAAGCAACTTTAATAAGGATGACAACACAAAAGCAAATCATTGAACGATACTACAACAGGAAGGCTCATCTCAGATACTTCAAGATTGGGGAGTTCGTTCTCAAAAAGGTTTTCCAGTCAACAAAAACAGATGGAGCACGAAAGTTGAACCCAAATTGGGAAGGACCTTATAAAGTTCGAGGTATCGCTGGGAAAGGTGCCTATGAGTTAGCGTAAGCCCTATAGGTATTTAATTTTTAATATTTTAAAAAATAATATAATTACAGTAAATACTTATAAACAGGTAAAATTGCATAAAAAATGAAGAAAACTATATATATATATATATATATATATATATGTGTGTGTGTGTGTGTGTGTGTGTGTGTGTGTGTGTGTTGGGGGCGGGGGGCTTCATCGCCACAAAAAACTAGTCAAAATAATCTATTATACGCTACTTAAAATCTCAAGTAACTTGAGTCAAAAGAATAAAGTTTTCTACATGGAGGAACAAAAAGGATGACTAACCTGCAATTTGAACTTTGAATTTACTTCTATGAAGGGAATGGAGGTCTCTTTGTATTTGTAAAAAAATGAATATCGTTGCCTTTGGAAGATATTAGCATACTAGCGGAAAAGATAAAAAATTGGGAAAGACCGTGAATTGGGGCTTCAATCAATAAAAAATGTCTTGACTTTTAAATTTAATACATTTCAATTCCTTTTTAAAACTTATGAGTAATTACCAAGCTGAATTTTGAGAATTTGGGTATTATATGAAGGACTTATTCAACAAATTTTGTTTTAATTTGAAAAATAATCTTTGTGGCTTACGCCTCACTAAATAATCGCACCTCAAACGCCCAGGCGTACGCCCTGAACGCCCCAGCATACGTCTCTTGAGAATTTCGCCCCACCTCATCGCCTCAGGGCGTTTTTGGTGCGCCTCACGCTAGGGCTCGCCCCGAAAACGCTTTTTAAAACACTACCATGGACTACAAGGTATTACCTTCAATTTGGAATATCGTTCATCTGAAGAAATATAATTTCTAACAAGAGAAAACCCTCGGTCAGGTATTATTTAATTACGATTATGTTTTTTTCAGTTAAAATTATACTAACAACTTTAGATGATAGGCAAAAAGATAGCCCACACCAAATGATAATATTAGACCTGAAAGACACGCGGGATAGAAAGTTATTCCCGGTCTAGGGTTACTACCTTTCTGATAGAAATAAAAAGGGTTAAGCAGTCATCATCTAAAAATATACCTCCGAGTCTCGTACGTATTTTCCTTTTCAGGGAATGGACCACATGGAAGGAATAATCAAGTGCTCGAGATTTCATAATTCAAAGCTCTAACACTTGGGGTACTATGGAAGGCAAAGAAGACTAAAGAAGACTAAAAGAGTCAGAATTCGAGCCAAGCCTGGGATAAAACCCAAAAAATCAAGAGCCAAAAATACAAGCCTGATTCAAAAACCTTTGTAATAAGCTTCGATGAAGTATACACTCACGGATGTAAATTACAAGATCCTATGAGTACTTAGGTTAAAGGCAATATGTAGTCATGGGTTGCAAATATACCCTAGAATTCTGTGAAATCTGTTACAAAGAAAACATTTATGAAAGAGTTGTAGATGTTACTTGAATACATGTAAAGTGTTATACAGTTTGAAAGTTCAAAATACAAAACTTCCTCAAATATTCAAGAAATTTCTTTGAAATATGTATTTTCCTACTTCTTTTGTATGTTTACACCAATATGAAATTGAGACGTCTTATTCATTAAGTGTCGTTTATAAAAGGGCCCTCTTTTATAAAATTTCGTGCTTATTCGGAAAGTCACGAACTACTAAAGCATTTTTAAATGCAAAATTAAAGAGTAGAACAGAAACTCAAAATAAAATATTAAATAAACCCGATGAAAACTAAGTATAAACTTAGTGTAAACCAAAGTATTTGATATTGAACCCCAAAACAGACCAGGGGTAAAACTTGCCAACCATTCCACAAATAAAAAAACAAACACAATAAACTTTCCAAACACAAGTTCACTATAGGGCAGATTCTAAAGTAGTACTATCAGCAACGGGGGAAGTCAAGATGGTATCATCAGCAACAACAGAAGGTTTGACTTGAGCAGAAGAGATTTGAACACTAGCTTCACCAGGAGTAAGTTCATCACCCTCGAGAATGCCAACCTCAGGTGAAGAACAGTTTTGACTCTGATAAGTTTTTTCAATGGTTTCCTTAGTTTTTGTAATATCAACAGTCAAGTCAAAACCTTCATGGTTAGCCTCCATCAAAGTCTCGAGGCGCGTGTTCAAGAAAGCTCGGCTTACATCAAGAGCTGATTTATCCTCAAGGGTCGCGTAATCCCTTTCCCATTGCTCAATTTTGGCCTTTAACTCTTCTTTTTCAGTCAAAGCAGCATACCCATTTTTCCTCGTCTAACTTCTTTTTCTAACTGAAGGCGTTCAAATAGTTCTTTCCAGTTGTCCGGTTCTGTATGATAGTCGTCGACTAACTGCTAAGTATGGATAATTCTCTTCATCAGCTCCGTTCCTATCAGGTTGATCTACAAAAGAAAGGGAAAAAGTGATTATCAAACAAAGATAAAAAATCACAAGGAAAGTAAAAAAAACTAAGGCTTATACCTTTAAGGATGAATGGACAATGTCATTCATCCATGTCAAAGAGCTCTGGCTTTCTAATTTATACTTCTCAACTGGGTCAATCAACGGTTTCATCCATACATCAGTTTGGCTAGACTTTTTCAAAAGATTACCATCCTTGGGGACTTCAATGGTAACTTTTTTCATCAATCCCACTGCTACTGGAAGAACCAACTTCAACATGAGAAGTGGTAGCAATAGGGACAGTTGAGGAAGTAAAAACAACCACGGGAGGAGCAATGGCAACAACAACAGGTGCGGGAAACTGAGTACCAATAGGAGCGGATACTGGAAAGGAGGCAAGGGGCACTTCATCAGAAACTAAGCCAAAGTCTTTACTATCAAGCCCACGAGAAAACAATTGTTTTGTAGAGTCACGAGGTGCAGCAGTCATCTCTTCATCAGAGTTCTCCAAAGTAGCACTTTCAGGCTCATTAACGGGAATTGAACTTGGAGGGGGAGTGACTTCATCATCCAAAACAACACGTCTCCTAGCCCGAGGCTTACGCACTAAAGAGCCCTCCTCTCGTTCCTCTTCACCATCAGAACCATGAGCTCTCTCTACTTTTATCTTTGATGAAGAACTCAAAATCATCTCTTGAGCCATGGAAAAGAAAGTCTTGATGAAGCAATAGACGCGACACTAACACCCCGAATGGGAAACCCTAGCAGAAGAAGAAGTTAGTAAATCTCCAAATAAATATGAAAGAAAGGTAGAAAGTTAAAGGGAAGAATACCATGAGTTTTAACTTTCCAACCAAACTTATGAGAAAGGTATTTCCAAGACCTTCCTTCCATAGGAGCAACCGACAACAATTTTTCTACCCAAGCATGAAAGTCTGGAATTTCTTCAACAACTTCCATGGTTGCTAAAAAGGAAAAAAACAGCCACGAGAACGTAAGTTATTTATTCCTTCATGAAAGAGAAGAAAGATATCTAAAAAAACCTTACGTGCAAAGTTCCATTTTTCTGGAAAAGGCATGATCTTCACCTACTAAACCACTTGTGGGAGCAGCAAAAAAAGGAACATACCAGCCACGATCTTTTTCATCTTTAGGGCTAACCAAAACCCTTTTACTCCTAGCCACGAGAGTAAACACCCTTGAATGAAATAACTTAGGGGAATAAAGATGAATCAAGTGTTGAAAGGTGAAGGGTAAAGAGGCCAAATTAGACAGGTATCTTAAACATGCAACAACTCTCCATACGATTGGACCAATCTGTCCTAAGCAGACGTTAAAAAAATGGCAAAATTTTATGATGACTGGGTCAATAGGTGGTCTAAAACCTAATGTAAAAGGATATGTGTTAACGAAAGAGTAACCAACTTGGTAAGAAGTAATCCTTTGGTTTGGACCAGGAACTAAAATTGGAAAATCAAATTTTCAGTGGCATTCTCTTCGCACAAGAGAAATCAAACCCTCAGTAACTTGGGAAGGATAAACATAGACACGATCATGGGAAGTCATAGAAGTAACTTGGTTTCTAATTGATTCACGATCAGTGGAGAAAGAAAATTCTACAGGAATAATTTCATCAACTATTGGTTCTCAAATAGGTTCACTCGAATCCCTATTTTTGGTAGAAGATCTATGAGTTAAAGAAGCCCTAGTTCTATAAGAAGAAGGGGTAACAACGCTGGGTTGAGAAGTAGAACCACGAATAGATAAAGATCCTAAGCTACGCAGCCTACCGCCTCTTCTACTCCTAACATGAGCAGTTGAAGGGGGAGGTTCATCTACAATTACTACTCTACGAGGATCAGGTTTTGGTGAAGACATGGTTGTACTGGAAAATAATACATGCTGATGAATAAGAACGATTATGGAATAAGAATACTGTAGATTGAAGGTTTTCATGAAAGAAAAGACACAAAAGGTATTTATAAGAAGAAGCAACTGTCATGTAAAGGGAATCATGATGGAAACGTCATAATGAAACAGTCACTTCGTTACTGACGCAGCCGCAAGAAAGCCCTAAAACCCGCTGAAGAGTTGCATACCTGATCGATAAATGCCACGTGGCACATGCATTAAATAGAAGTGACATACAACACATTGGTTTAGAAGAAGACACAATGATACCTGGGAAACGGCGGCAAAAAATTCCCGCCATAAATGTGTACCACTTCCTAAATATTCAATTGATGTATATTTGGCAAGTGGGGGGACTATCAGTATTAGTAAAAAATAAATATTACACGTGGAATTATATGTGGCTGACATGGCAAGATACGTGGATCACTAAGAACATGACAACTGGAGTGTTGCATTAAAAGATGCATGAGTTACAACAGGTACGAGCAAATCACTCACGAGACGGAAATGTACGGTTGCTCGAGCCTAAATTACTCAGTGAAGAGATACAGGCGAAATGAATCAAAATAGTAAAGAGGGAAGATTCATGAACTTCTAATTAAAGTGGAAGAAGAATCAGAACCGTTACAGAATCTTCATGAACAGTTACAGTTTCCAATTATAACGTCTCATTAATGTCATTAATGCTCATAATGATTCAGTCATAAAAGAGACGAAACATTATATTTGTAAATTCCTATATAAGGGAAGAGAATTTTACTTGTAAAGACACGTTCTGAATATTATTGGAATACAATTACTTTCTTTTTTCTTACAACCGATTACTTTGGCATTTCTTATATTAATTCCCTTTCTTATAATTGAGAGAATACGGAATTTCTTGGTTATCAGTAACCCGAGTTTTTCTACAAATAGGCTTTGATTGAGAATCTTATTTTTTGGTTAAACGACAGTCAAGGGTGGATGAAAGAACAAGTTCGAGACGGTCAGAATCTGGAAAAAGGTCCGGCAAAAACAGGTACGAACCTTATATAGGACCTGCGGGGCGAGATTCACGGTCTAAACCAGAAAATGTACGGTCTGGCCCTAGATCAAGGCACAGAGATGCGGGATCATCATCCAAGTTCAAAAAGGAACGTGATGCGGGGGACATCGATGCTAACACGAACGTAAGGATTGGTGATTACTATTTCAATAATAGCACTTCCGAGTTGATAGCTGCTCTAAGAAGTATGTGAGATAAGGTGCGGTCGCCTAAAGAAATGAGATCAAACCCGAGTAGAAGAAATCCAGATTTCTGGTGCGAGTTTCATAATGATCAAGGCCATAAAATAGGAGATTGCAGATTATTACAAGGTGAAGTAGAGCATTTATTAAAGCAGGGTAATTTAACTGACTTGTTCAGTGAGAAAGGTAAACAATCCTATATGAAGAATAGACAAGATCCTCCAAAACCCCCGTCTCCAAAAAGAACAGTTAACATGATAAGCGGGGGAGAAGAGGTCAATGGTGTGACATATACAGTAGCAAAAAAGATGTCAAAAGTCACGGTTCCCCATGGGAAGCGAATTCGCCAAGTTTTAGCTGAAGACAATATAACGTTTGATGATGCAGATGCAGATGGCTTGAAAATCCCTCACAATGATGCTCTGGTAATATCTTTACTTGTACATGATACTAATGTTAAATGAGTTTTGATTGATCCAGGCAGCTCCATAAATATTATTCTTCTAAGAGTGGTAAATGAGATGCATGAGGACAAGATGGTGCCCAAAGCACGTACCTTATCTGGATTCGATAATTCAAGCATCGTCATAAAAGGTGAAATAGTGCTTACCACATTTGCAGAAGGAGTTATCAAAGATACAAAATTCCAGGTGATAGATACGGACATGGCTTATAATACGATTCTTAGTAGTCCATGTATTCATGATATGGATGTTGTACCGTCTACATTACATAAAGTTATTAAGTTTCCCTCGCAATGGGGGATTCGACAAATCCGTGAAGATCATCAAGATTCTAAAAGTATCAATTTAGTTGCGGATTCAAGCACAGTAACCGGTGATGCAAATAAGAAATAGTAACTACAGAATTCAGTTGAGGATATAATAATACAAACCTTAACTAAAAATGGTTTGGGTTAGACGGATGTAGATTCAAGACCTGATGTCATTCAAGAGCCAGGAGAGAATGAAAACATCAAAACAACAACTGAAGAACTCGAGGCTATCACATTATCCAAGCAATGGCCAGACAGAAAAGTTATTATTGGAGCATAACTAAGCCCAGAAATGAAAGGTAAGTTAGTCAAATTTTTAGAAGCTAACGTCGATTGCTTTGCTTGATCGCATTTAGATATGACAGGTATACCACCGTAGGTGATGACCCACAAATTGAATGAAGATCCATTACACTCACCAGTCAAGCAAAAGAAAAGGAAACAAGGATCCTTCAAAAACCAAGTAATTGAAGATAAGGTACAAAAACTTCTAAAAATCGGATCAATATGAAAAGTAAAATCCCCAAACTGGCTAGCTAATATCGTGGTAGTTCCAAAAAAGAATGAAAAATGGTGGGTTCACGTAGATTATACTTATTTAAATAAAGCTTGCCCGAAAGATTCATTTCCTTTACCATATATAGATCAATTAATTGATTCTACCGCAGGTCCTGAGTTGTTGAGGTTTTTAGATGCGTATTCAGGTTATAATCAGATAAAAATGGATCCCCTAGATGAAGAAAAAAATTCATTTATTACAGACAATGAGACTTATTGTTACAAAGTTATGCCCTTTGGTTTGAAAAATACGGGGGCCACGTATCAAAGATTGGTGACTAAAATGTTTCAAGAATACCTGGAAAAGACTATGGAAGTCTACATCAATGATATGTTAGTCAAATCTGCCCAAGTAGGGTATCATTTTCAACACCTTTTGAGTACCTTCGAAATTCTTCGCAAATATATTATGAAGCTAAATCTAGAAAATTGTGCCTTTGGCGTGGCTTCAGGTAAATGTTTAGGTTTTCTTGTTTCTAACAGAGGTATTGAAGTGAATCCTGCACAGATAAAAGCCATTGAAGAGATACCAGACATACTCACGAGCAAAAAAGAGGTGCAGAGGTTGACAAGAAGGATAACAACTCTGGGAAGATTTATTTCCAAATCGTCGGAGAAAAGTTTTAAATTCTTTTCAGTGTTGAAAAAGCAAAACCAATTTGAGTGAACTGATGAATGTCAACAAGCTCTTAGAAATCTAAATGCATATATGTCAAATTCACCCCTACTGGCTAAACCAAAGGATAGAGAAAGGCTACTCGTCTATCTTGCTGTGTCAGAAATGATGGTAAGTGCGGTATTGGTACGAGAAGATAAAGATAAACAATCTTCAATTTATTATGTTATCAAATCTTTGTTGGATGTTGAAACTCGATATCCTCACTTAGAAAAACTTGCTTTAGCATTAATTATAGTATCTAATAAATTGAGACTTTATTTTCAATGCCATCCTATCTCTGTAGTTACTGCTTATCCCCTAATAAATATATTGCATAAGCAAGAACAGTCATGTATGTTAGCTAAATGGGCTATAGAACCCAGTGAATATGATATCATGTACCATACTAGAACTGCGATAAAATCACAAGTTTTAGCACGTTTTGTGACAGATTTCAGCACAAGAATAGTTCTTGAAGTAGAAAAGGAACTACAGGTATTCACCATATCTAATTCGGGTACTTGGATCTTATTTAATAACGTCTCTTCAAATGTCAAAGGAACGGGTTTAGGTATTATTTTAATCCCACCTTCGGGAGAAATCATAAGACAATCAATAAAATGCTATCCCATTAATAACAATGAAGCGGAGTACGAGGCTGTGATTGCAGGTTTGGAACTGGCATGAGAACTTGGTATAGAGAAGATTGTGTCAAAAGTGATTCGCAACTTGTAGTTAACCAGATGCAGGGGACTTACATAGCAAAAGAGGCACGAATGCAGCAATATTTAGAAAAGGAACGAGAATTGATCTGTGATGACCGAAAAGGTCATCCTAAGTTAATTTAGCTAAATCTGTGTTCCGAGGCCCTGAAAGCCTCCGTTAATCTCACATCGATATGTGTGCGCATCCCGGGCAGGTAGCCGGGAAGCTTTTATGTGAAAACTTGATGAAAAATGAAATTTCTAATAATTAATTGATTAAAGTTGACTTTGGTCAACTTTTTTAGTAAACGGACCCAGACCCGTGATTTAACGGTCCCGAAGGGTCCGTAAGAAAATATGGGACTTGGGCATATGCCCGGATCGAATTTCGAGGTCCTAAGCTCGAGAAATGAATTTTTAAAGAAAATTGTTTTCTGAAAAATATAAAGGTTTTTGAAAATGAATATTTATGTGAAACCGTGTTACCGGGCCCGTATTATGGTTCTGGAGCCCGGAACAGGTTTAATATATGTTATGTGAGCTATCTGTGAAATTTGGTGTAAAACAGACTTGAAATGACCTGTTTCGGATCAAAATTGGAATAATTAAGCCTTATGAAAATTTAAGGAATTTCTATGAATTTTAGAGTTTAATTCCTTGATTGTGATGATATTTTGGTGATTTAGATACATGAATAAGCCCGTAGGATGATTTGCGAGTCGGGTGTGTTCTTGGTTTTGAGCCCCGAGGGCTCGGGTGAGTTTCGGGTAGCTGACGGGGTGTAAATGAGTCAAAAATCTGGTGTAATATTCAGTTTCTGGTGTCTGGTGTTTCCTTCACTGCGATCGCATCCATTGATTCGCGATCGCATAGGCTTAGGCGAAGGGGTAGTTCGGTTTCACTATGCGATCGCATCTCGTCCTCTGCGATCGCATAGTGTGTCAGTGGAGTCAGGTGGGGGCTGGGTAGTAAATCTCTGCGATCGCGTAGTTTCGTCTGCGATCGCAGAAGCCTGGCCCGTTCTCTTCCGCGATCTCACCCCCTTGTTCCGCGATCGCATAGTAACAAAACTTCAAGCTCTGCGATTGCAGCCCCTCTTCCGCGATCGCAGAGAACAAAATCGCCCAGTTATTTTCTTAAGTCAAAACAGAATGTTATTTCGGGATTTTCACTTCTTCATCAACTCCTTCTTCTCCAAGACCCCATTGACGACCCCCCAAGCTATTCTACCTCCATAACCTTTTGGGTAAGTGTCTCTAACACCAATTTCTTCCATTTTCCTTCCCTAATCACTAGAATCTAGGCTTAAAATCCTAAAATCAAAGTAGAAATTAGAGGTTTTGGGTAGAGTTAGGGTTTATGGGATTTTGGGTAATTCAACCTCAATTTGGGGTCGGATTTCAAAATAAATTATATATTTGAACTCGTGGGGGTATGGGTAATCGGGTTTTGGTCCGAGCCTCATGTTTGGACCAAGCGGGCCCGGGGTCAAATTTTGGTAATTTTGGAAGAATGCTAGGAATTGTATATTTAGGCTATGTGATTGTATTAATGAATCGTTATTGATATTATTGAGTTAATTATGTCTAGATAATACTATTTTGGAGTTGAATTCTAAAGGAAAGGCGGTGTTAGAGGGTTGATTGCTATATTTTGGACCCGAGGTAAGTGTCTTGCCTAACTTTTGTGAGAGAATAGGTATTGTGCCCTATGTGTTATGTGTTTATCATGTTCAATGCATAGGTAAGGTGACGAGTACCTATGTATTGTGTGTCAAAGTATGCATGTGAGTCCGTTTTTACTTAATTCCTTGTTATTGCCTCAATGATTATCTTGTTATGAAGTAGTTCTTTTGGGAAGTTATGTCCTCGTAAGGAATTGGTTATAGTTGAGACCCTTGACGGGCAAATGTGTTTGACTTTGGTTGTTATTCCCCGTGTCGGGTGGTTGTGAATTGAATTCCGGTAATCGATTACCTTGCCAAGTTTGTGATTTGTTGTTGATATTACTTGGGTGAGGAAGAGAGTAAAGCACGAAGGGTGATGTCGGTCCATTTACTCATATCATTCATTATTTATTTATCTCAATGTGAGGAAGAGAGTAAAGCACGAAGGGTGATGTCGTGCCATTCATTTCATTTATTATTGCAAACATTTCATATATACTTACCTGTTGCATAGTGAGGACGAGAGTAAAGCACGAAGGGTGATGCCCTGCCATTCATTTATCTGTTTATTTATTGTATTCAACATCTCATTTTGCTAATTACCTGTTGCCCCTTATTTGTCCCCGTATCCTTTGCTTCTGTTAAATAATTGTCACTTCCTTGCTATAGCTTTGGTAGAACTGTACAGGTAGATTATCGTCGTCGTGTCTAGCCTCGCCACTACTTCGGCCGGGTTAGGCTCGGCACTTGCTCAGTACATGGGGTCGGTTGTACTAATGCTACACCTGCACTTCTCTATGTTGTGCAGATCTCGTAGCCATACCCGTTGGACACTTATTGAGGGAGCATCCTTTAGTCCACTTCAGAGATTACAAGGTAGACCCGCAGACGTTCGTGGGCCTTGGCATCTCTTCTACCCTCTTCTTCTATTCTGTCTTGTTTTCCTTAGTTCTAAGACAATTTTGTGTTATTTCTTCAGACCTTGTATTTGGTAACCTCTTAGTCAGTTCGTGAGTTAGTGACTCCAGCTGCTGGGATATTGTAAACGAATCGTGTTATTGGTGTTTTGAGTTATTTTCAGAATTTATCTGCTTTCGCATTTGAAAAAGGAATATTAGATGTTTTACTTAATTCTGTATTTTTAATGTTAGTACGTTAATGAAATTGCATACGTTGGCTTGTCTAGCAGGTTCAACGTTAGACGCAGTCACGGCCTAAAAGGTGGGATTTCGGGTCGTGACAAGTTGGTATTAGAGCTCTAGGTTTCTTAGGTCTCACAACTCACGGACAACTTGGTAGAGTCTGAGGGATCGGTACGGAGACGTCTGTATTTATCCCCCAGAGGCTGCAAAGTTAGGATAACTCCACATTTCTTCATCTCTGTCGTGCGATATGAATTCTGAGTACTGATTGAGTTTCCACCCTATTCTCTCGCAGATGGCGAGGACGCGTGATTCCCTTGGTTCCGCTCAGCAGCCCGACAATCCTGCTAGAGCTCCTACGAGGGGTCGAGGTCGAGGACGAGGCCGTGCTAGAGGTCGAGGATGGGGCCGGGCTCAACCTAGAGCAAAAACCCCATTGGAGGACCCTCAGGTCGAGTCTGACAAGGAGGTCCCAGTTCCGGCAGTCCCAGTTGGACCAGCGCAGGTCCCAGAGGGGTTCATAGCTACCCCAGTGCTTCAGGACGCTCTAGTCCGCTTAGTGGGACTTATGGAGAGTGTGGATCATGCCGGTCTTCTTCCTACTGCACCAGTTGGTTCTCAGGCTGGGGGAGGGACCTAGACTCCTGTTATACATACCACAGAGCAGGTTGCCACTCAGTTTCAGACTCCAGCACCTCAGACAGCTGGAGTAGCTCAGCCGGGTATTGTGGCACCGGCAGCTGAGGGTGGAGCTATGTCAGCAGATGCTCTATGGAGGCTAGATCGGTTCACCAAGTTATTCACTGCTACTTTTACTGGTGCACCGTCGGAGGATCCACAGGATTACTTGGACAGTTGTCATGAGGTTCTTCGGAACATGGGCATAGTGGAGTCCAATGGATTTGACTTTGCTACTTTTCGGTTATCTGGCACAGCCAAGACTTGGTGGAGAGACTATTGCTTGACCAGACCAGCTGGGTCTGCACCTTTGACTTGGGCTCAGTTCTCCGAGCTATTCCTGGGGAAGTTTCTTCCTATTACGCAGCGAGAGGATCTTAGGAGGCAGTTTGAGTGCCTCCAGCAGGGATCTATGTCTGTCACTCAGTACGAGACCAGGTTCATCACTCTATCCAGGCATGCACTTATGATACTTTCCACTGATCGTGAGAGACTCCGGAGATTTATTGAGGTTTTAGCTCATCCCATCAGACTCCAAATGGCCAGGGAGTCAGGTACTGATATTTCATTCCAGGATGCGACCGATGTAGCCAGGAGGATTGAGATGATTTTGTCACAGGGAGGTGGTCAGGGGGCTGACAAGAGGCCCCGTCACTTTGGTAGATTCAGTGGAGCCTCATCCGTAGGCAGGGATTCCTTCAGTAGGGGTCATCCACCCCGACCTTTTCAGTCAGCACTTCAGGTATCTCACCGTGCACCGCCAGCTCCTATTAGTGCACCACCAGCACCTATCAGTGCACAACCACTTTAGAGCTATCAGGGTGGTTATCAGGGTCGTCAGGGGCAGTTTCAGAGTCATCAGCCACATCAGCAGAGACCTTGCTATTCTTGTGGTGTTCATGGGCACATTGCGAGGTATTGCCCTAGGGCTTCTGGTAGTTCTCAGTATCAGATTACTCGCTCCATTGTCGCCGCAGCAGGTCCCCCCCCCCTCAGCCAGCTAGGGGTGGTGGTCGTGGTGCTTGAGGTGGAGGTCAGACTCATAGAGGTGGAGGGCAGGCCATGAGAGGTAGAGGTCAGTCCGTAGCAGGTAGACCCAGAGATGTGCAGGTTGGAGGGGCTCAGCCCTGGTGTTATGCTTTTCCTGCTCATCCTGATGCTGAGGCTTCTGATGCAGTTATTACAGGTACGGTTTCAGTTTGCAGCCGAGAGGCTTCGGTGTTATTTGATCCGGGTTCTACATTCTCCTATGTGTCTTCATATTTTGCCCCTTATTTGAGTATGCCCCGTGATTCCTTGAGTACTGTTGTACATGTGTCTACACCGGTGGGTGATTCTATAATGGTAAACCGAGTCTACCGTGCTTGCGTAGTAGTTATTGGTGGTCTGGAGACTCAGGTTGATCTTTTGCCTCTTGATATGGTTGACTTTGATGTTATATTGGGGATGGATTGGTTATCCCCCTATTATGCTATTCTGGATTGTCATGCCAAGACAGTGACCTTGGCCTTGCTACGGGTACGTCGTTTGGAGTGGAGGGGGACTCCTAGCCATTCTTCTAGTAGAGTTATTTCTTATATGAAGGCTCGGCGCATGGTCGAGAAGGGTTGTTTGGCCTATCTGGCCTATGTTCGTGATTCTAGTGCTGAGGTTCCTTCTCTGGAGTTTGTGCCCGTAGTTTGTGAGTTTCCAGAGGTATTCCCTGTTGACCTGCCGGGTATGCCACCCGACAGGGATATTGACTTCTGTATTGAATTAGCTGAGGGCACTCAGCCCATTTGTACTCCCTCGTACCGTATGGCTCCGCCAGAGTTGAAGGAACCAAAGGAGCAATTACAGGATTTGGTGGATAAAGGCTTCATCAGGCCTAGTGTTTCTCCTTGGGGTGCTCCCGTGTTGTTCGTGAAGAAGAAAGATGGTTATATGAGGATGTGCATTGACTACCGGCAGTTGAATAAGGTTACTATCAAGAACAAGTATCCTTTGCCGAGGATTGATGATCTATTTGACCAGCTTTAGGGTGCTACGGTGTTCTCTAAGATAGACTTGAGATCTGGTTACCATCAGCTGAGGATCAGGGCGTCTGACGTTCCTAAGATAACTTTTCGCACTCGTTATGGGCACTATGAGTTTTTGGTGATGTCTTTTGGGTTGACTAATGCCCCCGCTGCATTCATGGAGTTGATGAACCGAGTGTTCAGGCCTTGTTTGGACTCGTTCGTTATTGTTTTCATTGATGATATATTGATATACTCTCGCAGCCGAGAGGAGCATGAGCAACACCTTAGAGTCGTCCTCCAGACTCTGAGAGATCGACAATTGTACGCCAAGTTTTCTAAGTGCGAGTTTTGGTTGAGTTCTGTGGCATTCTTGGGCCACGTTGTGTCGGCAGAAGGCATTCAGGTGGATCCAAAGAAGGTTTCAGCAATTAGAGATTGGCCTAGGCCCACTTCAGCTATAGAGATTCGGAGTTTCTTGGGCTTAGTAGGTTACTATCGTCGATTTATGGAGGGCTTTTCATCTATCGTAGCCCCGATGACCAGGTTGACTCAGAAGAGTGCTCAGTTCAGGTGGTCTGAAGAGTGTGAGGCGAGCTTTCAGAAGCTCAAAATCGCCTTGACCACGGCACCAGTGTTAGTATTGTCCTCAGATTCAGGACCGTATACCGTGTATTGTGATGCTTCACGGGTTGGGCTTGGTGCAGTGTTGATGCAGGACGTCAAGGTTATAGCCTATGCTTCTCGTCAGTTGAAGATTCATGAGAAGAACTATCCAGTTCATGATTTGGAGCTTGCAGCTATTGTTCACGCTTTGAAGATTTGGAGGCACTATCTGTACGGAGTGCCATGTGTGGTATTCACGGACCATAAGATCTTGCAATATCTGTTCAGACAGAAGGAGTTGAACATGAGGCAGAAGAGATGGTTAGAGTTTCTAAAGGATTATGATATTACCATTCTTTATCATCCGGGGAAGGCCAATGTGGTGGACGATGCTTTGAGCTGGAAGTCAGTTAGCATGGGTAGTCTTGCCTATTTATCAGTTTGAGAGCGGCCTATTGCTTTGGATGTTCAGGCGTTAGCCAACCGATTTGTGAGGTTGGAGGTTTCTGAGGGTGGCAGGGTTTTAGCCCATACCGTCGCTCGTTCTTCATTGTATGATCGTATTCGTGCCAGGCAGTATGATGATCGTTGTTTATGTGCTCTTAGAGAAACGGTTTGGCACGGACGTGCCAAGCAGGTCACAGTTGATGCCGAGGGAGTTTTGAGGATGCAGGGTAGTATTTGTGTACCCGAGGTGGATGGCATTCGTGAGTTGATACTACATGAGGCCCATAGTTCCCGGTATTCCATTCATCCGGGCACCGCAAAGATGTACCAAGACCTGCGGCAGCATTATTGGTGGCGTAGAATGAAGAAGGATATTGTAGCGTATGTAGCTCGGTGCCTGAATTGTCAGCAGGTTAAGTATGAGCACCAGAGACCCGGTGGTTTGATGCAGCAGATTCAGCTTCCCGAGTGGAAGTGGGAGCGTATTACGATGGATTTTGTAGTTGGGTTTCCACGGACTCAGAGGATGGTTGATGCAGTGTGGGTTGTTGTGGATAGGCTGACCAAGTCAACACACTTCATTCTTGTGTCAGTTTCGTATTCAGCGGAGAAGTTGGCAAAGATCTATAGGAGAGAGATTGTCAGATTGCATGGTGTGCCCCTATCCATTATATCAGATCGAGGTACTCAGTTTACCTCCGATTTCTAGAGAGTATTTCAGCGAAAGTTGGGCATGCAGATCGAGTTGAGCACAACATTTCATCCTCAGACGGACAGCCAGTCCGAGCGTACTATTCAGATTTTGGAGGATATGTTGCGAGCGTGTGTTATCGACTTTGGTGGATCATGGGATCAGTTCTTGCCCTTAGCGGAGTTTGTCTACAATAACAGTTATCAGTCGAGCATCCAGATGGCTCTTTATGAGGCATTGTATGGTAGGCGATGCCGGTCCCCAGTCGGATGATTTGAGCCCGGAGAGGCTAGATTGTTGGGTTCTGATTTAGTCTAGGATGCCTTGAACAAGGTGAAGATAATTCAGGATAGACTTTGTACAGCTCTGTCCAGGCAAAAGAGTTATGCAGATCGCAGAGTTTGAGATTTGGCTTTCATGATAGGAGATCAGGTGTTTCTTAGGGTGTCGCCTATGAAGGGCGTGATGAGGTTCGGGAAGAAGGGCAAGTTGAGCCCTAGGTACATTGGTCCATTTGAGATTATGGACAAGGTAGGAGAGGTGGCCTACAGACTTGTCTTGCCACCGCATTTATCAGCCGTACATCTAGTGTTTCATGTATCTATGCTCCGGAGGTATATTGCAGATCCATCTCATGTTCTTGACTTCAGCGGGGTCCAGTTGGACAAGGATCTGACTTATGAGGAGGAGCCGGTAGCCATATTAGCTAGGCAGGTTTGTCAGTTGAGATCGAAGAGTTATCCTTCGGTTCGTGTTCAGTGGAGAGGTCAGCCTGCCGAGGCAGCTACTTGGGAGTCCGAGTCCGATATGAGGAGTCGTTATCCCAATATTTTCTCAGACTCAGGTACATTTCTATGTCCATTCGAGGACGAACGTTTGTTTTAGAGGTGGAGATTGTGATAACCCAAACGGTCATCCTAAGTTCATTTACTAAATCTATGTTTCGATGCCCCGAAAGCCTCCGTTAATCTCACCTCGATATACGTGCGCATCCCGGGCAGGTAGCTGGGAAGCTTTTATGTGAAAACTTGATGAAAAATGAAATTTCTAATAATTAATTGATTAAAGTTGACTTTGAACCTTTTTGGTAAACGGACCCGGACCCGTGATTTGACGGTCCCGGAGGGTCCGTAGGAAAATATGTGACTTGGGCGTATGCCTCGAATCGAATTCCGAGGTCCCAAGCTCGAGAAATGAATTTTTAAAGAAAATTGTTTTCTGAAAAATATAAAGGTTTTTGAAAATGAATATTTATGTGAAAACCGTGTAACCGGGACCGTATTATGGTTCCGGAGCCCAGAACAGGTTTAATATATGTTATGTGAGCTATCTATGAAATTTGGTGTAAAACATACTTGAAATGACGTGTTTCGGATGAAAATTGGAATAATTAAGCCTTATGAAAATTTAAGGAATTTCTATGAATTTTGGATATTAATTCCTTGATTGTGATGATATTTTGGTGATTTAGATACATGAATAAGTCCGTCGGATGATTTGGGAGTCGGGTGTGTTCTTGGTATTGAGCCCCGAGGGCTCGGGTGAGTTTCGGGTAGCTAACGGGGTGTAAATGAGTCAAAAATCTGGTGTAATATTCATTTTCTAGTGTCTGGTGTTTCCTTCATTGCGATCACAGCCAATGATTCGCGATCGCATAGGCTTAGGCGAAGGGGTATCTGGGTTGCACTATGCGATCACATCTCGTCCTCCGCGATCGCATAGTGTGTCAGTGGAGTCAGGTGGGGGCTGGGTAGTATCTCTCTGCGATCGCGTAGTTTCGTTTGCGATCGCAGACGCCTGGCCCGTTCCCTTCCGCGATCGCACCCCCTTGTTCCGCGATAGCATAGTAACAAAACTTCAAGCTCTGCGATCGCAGCCCTCTTCCGCGATCGAAGAGAATAAAATCGCCCAGTTATTTTCTTAAGTCAAAACAGAATGTTATTTTGGGATTTTCACTTCTTCATCAACTCCTTCTTCTCCAAGACCCCATTGACGACCCCCCATNNTGTTTATCATGTTCAATGCATAGGTAAGGTGACGAGTACCTATGCATTGTGTGCCAAAGTATGCCCGTGAGTCCATTTTTGCTTAATTCCTTGTTATTGCCTCAATGATTATCGTGTTATGAAGTAGTTCTTTTGGGAAGTTATGTCCTCGTAAGGAATTGGTTATAGTTGATACCCTTGCCGGGCAAATGTGTTTGACTTTGGTTTTTATTCCCTGTGTCGGGTGGTTGTGAATTGAATTCCGGTAATTGATTACCTTGCCAAGTTTGTGATTTGTTGTTGATATTACTCGGGTGAGGAAGAGAGTAAAGCATGAAGGGTGATGCCGTTCCATTCACTCATAGCATTCATTATTTATTTATCGCAATGTGAGGAAGAGAGTAAAGCACGAAGGGTGATGCCGTGCCATTCATTCATATCATTCATTATTTATTTATCGCAATGTGAGGAAGAGAGTAAAGCACGAAGGGTGATGTCGTGCCATTCATTCATATCATTCCTTTATTTATATTTGCACAGTGAGGAAGAGATTAAAGCACGAAGGGTGATGTCGTGCCATTCATTTCATTTATTATTGCAAACATTTCATATATACTTACATGTTGCATAGTGAGGATGAGAGTAAAGCACGAAGGGTGATGCTTTGCCATTCATTTATCTGTTTATTTATTGTATTCAACATCTCATTTTTCTAATTACATGTTGCCCCTTACTTGTCCCCGTATCCTTGCTTGTCTGTTAAATAATTGTCACTTCCTTGCTATAGTTTTGGTAGAACTGTATAGGTAGATTATCGTTGTCGTGTCTAGCCTCGCCACTACTTCGGCCGGGGTTAGGCTCGGCACTTGCTCAGTACATGGGGTCGGTTGTACTGATGCTACACCTGCACTTCTCTATGTTGTGCAGATCCCGCAGCCGGACCCGATGGACACTGATTGAGGGAGCATCCTTCAGTCCACTTCAGAGATTACAAGGTAGACCCGCAGACGTTCGTGGGCCTTAGCATCTCTTCTACCCTCTTCTTCTATTCTGTCTTGTTTTCCTTAGTTCTAAGACAATTTTGTGTTATTTCTTCAGACATTTATTTAGTAACCTCCTAGTCAGTTCGTGAGTTAGTGACTCCAGGTGCTGGGATATTGTAAACAAATCGTGTTATTGGTGTTTTGAGTTATTTTCAGAATTTATCTGCTTCCGCATTTGAAAATGGAATATTAGATGCTTTACTTAATTCTGTATATTTAATGTTAGTACGTTAATGAAATTGCATACGTTGGCTTGTCTAGCGGGTTCAACGTTAGACACAGTCACGACCTGAAGGGTGGGATTTCGGGCCGTGACAAGTTGGTATCAGAGCTCTAGGTTGCTTAGGTCTCACAACTCACGGACAACTTGGTAGAGTTTGAGGGATCGATACAGAGACGTCTGTATTTATCCCCCAGAGGCTGCAAAGTTAGGATAACTCCACATTTCTTCATCTATGTCGTGCGATATGAATTCTGAGTACTGATTGAGTTTCCACTCTATTCTCTCGCAGATGGCGAGGACGCATGCTTCCCTTGGTTCCGCTCAGCAGCCCGACACTCCTGCTACAGCTCCTACGAGGGGTCGAGGATGAGGCCGTGCTAGAGGCCGAGGCCGGGGCCAGGCTCAGCCTAGAGCAACAGCCGTAGTGGAGGACCCTCATGTCGAGTCTGACGAGGAGGTCCCAGTTCCAGCAGTCCCAGTTGGACCAGCGCAGGTCCTAGAAGGGTTCATAGCTACCCCAGTGCTTCAGGACGCTCTAGTCCGCTTAGTGGGACTTATGGAGAGTGTGGATCAGGCCGGTCTTCTTCCTACTGCACTAGATGGTTCTCAGGCTAGGAGAGGGACCCAGACTCCTGTTATACATACCCTAGAGCAGGTTGCCACTCAGTTTCAGACTCCAGCACCTCAGACAACTGGAGTAGCTCAGCTGAGTATTGTGGCACCGGCAGCTGAGGGTGCAACTATGTCAGCAGATGCTCTATGGAGGCTAGATCGGTTCACCAAGTTATTCACTGCTACTTTTACTGGTGCACCGTCGGAGGATCCACAGGATTACTTGGACAATTGTCATGAGGTTCTTCGGAACATGGGCATAGTGGAGTCCAATGGAGTTGACTTTGCTACTTTTCGGTTATCTGGCACAGCCAAGACTTGGTGGAGAGACTATTGCTTGACCAGACCGGCTGGGTCTCCACCTTTGACTTGGTCTCAGTTCTCCGAGCTATTCTTGGGGAAGTTTCTTCCCATTACGCAGCGAGAGGATCTTAGGAGGCAGTTTGAGCGCCTCCAGCAGGGATCTATGTCTGTCACTCAGTACGAGACCAGGTTCATCACTCTAGCCAGGCATGCACTTATGATACTTCCCACTGATCGTGAGAGAGTGTGGAGATTTATTGAGGGTTTAGCTCAGCCCATCAGACTCCAGATGGCCAGGGAGTCAGGTACCGATATTTTGTTCCAGGATGCGGCCGATGTGGCCAGGAGGATTGAGATGATTTTGTCACAGGGAGGTGGTCAGGGGGATGACAAGAGGCCCCGTCACTTTGGTAGATTCAGTGGAGCCTCATACGGAGGCAGGGATTCCTTCAGTATGGGCCATCCACCCCGACCTTTTCAGACAGCACTTCAGGTATCTCACCGTGCACCGCCAGTGATGTTGAGCTTAAAGTATCTATATTTTCATGTATATCGCCTTGTATTTTACTCGTGTCTTGTGAGTTTTAGATGTTGATTAGGATGATTTATATTGATTTGAAGTGTTCTTATGTGTAGGAATGATTCGGGAGCAATAGGGGACGAAACGTGCGAAATTAGAGCAAAAACGGACGAAACCGGGAAAAGTTGGATTCTTGGGCGCCACAGACAGGGCTGGGCGCCACTTGTGGCTCTGGAGGCAGTGTCAATTTTTGGGGCAGCGCCCTGGTGGGTGCCCGGCGCTACCCAGGGCGCCGGTGACGAGAATTTTTCCTATTTTTCCCGGGGCACGGTTATTTCGGCCCTAGACCTACCCCAACACGTATAAAAGCAAGTCTAAGCTTATTTTTTAGAAAAGAAAGTGATTTTGGAGAGAAAACGACCGAGAAAAACACTTGGGAGCACGAATTCGATCAATTCTTCCACATCTTCTCTAGTATTCATTGATTGTATGTTGAAAAACATTATATTTGATGATTGTATAAACATGTGTGGGTAAGAACCCTATTATTCTAGGGTCATGGGTGAAACATGAACGTTATATTCGAAGATTAATTTAACGAAGTTGATTTTATAATATTGGGTTGTTTATTTAATTCTGTTCTTAATTATTTTACTGAGTAGCTAACAGTGAAATACTATCTACGAATCTAGAGTTGAACTCGAAAGTGGGAATTCTAGATTGAATATAGAATTAAATAGAGCAAGTTCTTGAATCCGAGCATCGGGGAATGGATTCGCAATTAGGATAGACATATACCTAATTGCCTTGCTTGGTTGAAATACAGGAAGTGTAAATGCATTCTTGTTAATCTTGGTTCCATAGACATATAGGCATTAAGTTAACTTGAATAGGCGAGTAAGAACTCGAAAGATTCTTATGAGTAATATAAACCATGTCAATCAACAATCCAGATAATTCAACTAGTTATTTTAAGCCAAGAATATAGCCCGATTGTTAGTTAGCCCGTGACCCTGGAATATCTTCTCCTATTGATTGTTAAACCGAAGTTGTTGTCTGTTAGTTGATTCTCTAGTTAATTAATTACTTGGTATTATTTTAGGTAGTAAATTAAATCATCATTAGTCTTGTGATAAATCCCTTGAACTGATAAGTTAATTAAGTTGATATTGTCAAAAGCTAATCATAAGTCCTTGTGGGTTCGACATCCGACTTTCTAGTTACTTTATTACTTACGACCACGTATACTTGCGTGAGTGTGTTTGGTCCCAACAAGTTTTTGGCGCCGTTGTCGGGGACTTAGAAATTAGTTATTTGACAAGTTGAGCTTTTATTTCTTGTTTGTTCAAGTTTTACGTTTCCGTTGTTTGTTTGTGTCAACGCAGGCTCTTCTCTTGAATGCGGAGGAGTAGAAGCGCAAACACCCTCCTTCCTCTAGATCCAGAAATTGAACGCACTCTTCATAGAACAAGGAGGGAGTTCGAAGCAAGAACGAGAATAAACGGAGAGTTGGACATTGTAGTTCAACCACAGCCAATAGAGATGGCAGGTAATGAGGAATGTCCGGTGATAGAGGCTGAAAGGCCCAATCTGGCTAATATGACTCAGGCTATCGTGAAGCCTGACATCACGGGGCATTTTGAATTCAAACAATACATGGTACAGCTGATTCAGACCACAGGGCAATATGTGGGTCTATCTCATGAAGATCCGCAGAGGCATATTCAGAACTTCTTGGAAATCACGGACACTTAAAATTATCCGAACGTTTCCAAGGACTATGTCAGACTGACATTGTTTCCCTTTTCACTATTGGGGGAAGCTAAGGAATGGTTGCATAAGGAGCCCGCAAATTCAATCAGAACTTGGGATGATTTGGCAAGGAAATTCCTAATTAAGTTTTTTCCTACCAAAAAGACAAAAGCACTGAGGAGCCAAATTCTTGGGTTTCATCAACGGGACGGCGAAACATTTCATCAAGCCTGGGAAAGATACAAGAAACTACTCAGAGACTGCCCACATAATTGTCAGACTGATGAGTTATTGGGGCACACTTTTGTTGATGGTCTAGAAGAGGCATCAAAGATGAATCTTGATTCAGCTTGTGGGGGTAGTTGCATGGCCAGACCATACAGTGAAATTCAACTCTTGCTAAATAACTTCACTGCTAATGATCATAATTGGCAAGGAGATGGGGATGCAAGAAGAGTAATTAAACCAAAGGCAGCAGGAGTGATGGAACTTGATGACGTTGCAGCCATGAGAGCAAATATTGCAAAGTTAGCAAATCAGATGAACAGAATAACAATGCATCACCCACAACAGGTACAACATGTTCAGTAGATGTCTATCTGTTGTGAGATATGTGGTGACGGTCATGTAAGTGACATGTGCCCCACAAATCCAGAGTCTATATATTATATGGGGCAGCAAAACAGGGGTCAGATGAATCAACATGCACAATATGGGAACACATACAATCCCAATTGGAGGAATCATCCTAATTTTTCATGGGGCGGAAATCAGCAAAATCAGAATCAATATAGGCCCCAAGGTAATCTCAATCAACCCCAGAAACCACCTCAACAGGCAGAGGAGAGTACTAATGACTTGCTTAAGAAGTTGTTGCTTGACAACCAACAGCTCAGGACTGATTTCAGGAATCTCGAGAGGCAGATGGGGCAGTTAGCAGCTAATCAAAATACTAGACCTGCAGGTTCCCTTCCCATTGATACAGAGAAAAATCCGCAAGTAAATGCAGTTACACTCAGAAACGGTAGGGAGTTAGAGGAAGTGCCAATGAAAAAGAAGGACAAGCCTATACCTGAGGGAGAACTGATCCTTAAGACAACTCCTGAGGCAAAGGCAAATAATGTAGGTTCAGAGCAAGCGGAGGTTGTCAGACCACCACCCCCATTTCCCCAGAGGTTGCAGAAGAAGAATGATGATCGCATGTTCAGCAAATTTCTCTCTATGTTGAGCCAGGTTCAATTAAATATTCCATTGGTGGATGTGCTTCGTGAAATTCCAAAATATGCTAAGTACATCAAAGATATAGTGGCTCACAAGAGAAAATTAACTGAGTTTGAGACAGTTGCACTTACTGAAGAGTGCACTTCAAGGGTCCAAAACAAGCTTCCTCAAAAGCTTAAGGATCCTAGCAGTTTCACCATTCCTGTGCGCATTGACAATATTGATGTGGGTCGTGCTCTGTGTGATTTGGGGGCTAGCATAAATCTGATGCCCTTGTCTTTGTTCAAGCAATTGGGCCTGGGAGCTCCGAGACCCACCACTGTGATGCTGCAATTAGCTGACAGATCAATAGCTCACCCTGAGGGAGTCATTGAAGATGTACTATTGCAGATTGGGAAATTCATATTCCCCGCTGACTTTATTATTCTTGACTTTGAGGCTGATGAACAAGTTCCAATCATATTGGGGCGACCTCTCTTGGATACAGGCGATGCAATCATCAAAGTGAGAGAGGGTAAAATGATAATGAGGGTGGATGACGAAGAGGCAGAGTTCAATGTGTACAGAGCAATCCAACTCCCCCGCCACGATGAGGAGATCTCCATGATATCTGTTATTGAGGTTGATGAACAAATCCAGGACACGAGTGTACATCTAGACGATTCTCTAGAGAAAGCACTTATGTTGTTTGATATCATGATTATTGATGAGGAGGTTGAGGAGATGATGCATATCCTTGATGCATCTTGTGCGTACATGCAGGGGAGAATCCCATTTGAGCCCCTCAATAGGATGAGTGGGCCCTCTCCAAAGCCCTCAATCGAGGAAGCTCCAAAATTGGAGCTTAAACCCCTACCCCCTCACCTTCAATATGCTTATTTAGGTAATTCTAACACTTTACCTGTTATTGTTTCCTCTGACTTGTCTGAATTGCAGGAAGAGAAGTTATTGAGAGTGCTAAGGGAGCATAAGAGAGCAATTGGGTGGACAATGTCTGACATAAAAGGCATTAGTCCAGCTTTCTGCATGCACAAAATCCTCATGGAGGAAGGGCACAAACCAAGTGTAGAGCAACAACGCCGATTGAAACCAATCATGAAAGATGTGGTAAGAAAAGAGGTGATTAAGTGGCTTGATGCAGGTATTGTATTTCCTATCTCTGACAACAAGTGGGTGAGCCCGTTCAATGTGTACCTAAGAAAGGGGGGATGACCGTGGTGGTCAATGAAAATAATGATTTAATTCCTACAAGAATTGTCACCGGGTGGAGAATCTGCATTGACTATAGAAAATTGAATAATGCCACCCGGAAAGACCACTTCCCCCTCCCCTTTATTGATCAAATGCTTGACAGGTTAGCTGGCCAGGAATACTACTGTTTCCTGGACGGCTATTTGGGGTATAATCAAATTGCTATAGCCCCTGAGGACCAAGAAACAACCACATTTACGTGTCCATATGGCACGTATGCATTCAAACGAATGCCCTTTGGTCTCTGTAATGCACCTGCGACTTTTCAAAGGTGTATGATGGCTATTTTTACTGACATGGTTGAAAGATGTGTGGAAGTATTCATGGATGACTTTTCTGTGTTTGGGAACTCCTTTGATGACTGCTTAAGGAATCTTGATAAAGTACTTGCTAGATGTGAAGAGACAAACCTGGTCCTGAACTGGAAAAGTTGCCACTTCATGGTACGTGAGGGTATAGTCTTGGGGCATAAAGTGTCTAATAATGGTTTGTAGGTAGACAGAGCAAAATTGGAGGCGNTTTTTGGGCCATGCAGGTTTTTATCGTCGTTTCATTAAAGATTTTTCGAAAGTGTCTTCTCCTTTGTGCAGGCTCTTAGAGAAAGATGTCCCCTTCAAATTTGATGTTGCATGTCTGAAAGCATTTGAGGAGCTGAAAGGGAAGCTGGTGACTGCACCAATCATTGTCGCTCCAGACTGGGAGCAACCATTTGAGCTCATGTGCGATGCAAGCGACATAGCAATCAGAGCTGTTTTGGGGCAGAGGAGAAACAAAATATTCCACTCCATCTACTATGCGAGCAAGACTCTGACTCCAGCCCAGATGAATTACACAGTTACTGAGAAAGAGTTGCTTGCAGTGGTGTGGGCGTTTGACAAGTTCAGATCATATCTGGTGGGGACAAAAGTCATCGTCTACACAGACCATGCAGCTATCAGGTACCTATTTGAGAAGAAAGACGCCAAGCCAAGGCTGATTCATTGGGTCCTACTCCTGCAAGAATTTGACTTAGAGATCCGAGATCGAAAAGGGACAGAAAATCAAGTAGCTAATCACTTATCTCGACTCGAAAATCGGAGCCACGTAGCTGAAGGGGGGTCAATCAAAGAAACATTCCCCGACGAGCAGTTATTAGCAATCGCCTCAGGTGAAGCCCCATGGTATGCTGATTATGTGAATTTTATTGCAAGTGGGGTGACACCAACAGGATTGGCACCTGACAATAGAAGGAGATTCTTACATGATGTGAGGCTCTACATATGGGATGAGCCATTTTTGTATAGGCAGTGCACAGATCAGTTGGAGCGTAGATGTGTTCCCGAGGAAGAGATGAATGCAATTACATGACTGCCATGCTTCACCATATGGCGGTCATCACGGTGGAGACAGGACTGCTCAAAAAGTGCTACAATCAGGTTTATATTGGCCAAAATTGTTTAAGGATGCACATGCCTTTGTTCAAAATTGTGACAGATGCCAAATAACAGGAACTATCACGAAGAAGCACGAGATGCCCTTGCAAAATATTCTAGCAGTTGAGCTTTTTGATGTCTGAGGGATTTATTTCATGGGACCTTTCCCATATTCTAATGGTCACAGTGGCGGTTGATTATGTGTCTAAGTGGGTAGAGGCCATTGCTCTTCCTACTAATGACGCAAAGGTGGTGATAAGTTTTGTCAAGAAGCACATCTTCACACGTTTTGGGACTCCAAGAGTGTTGATAAGTGACGGTGGTACTCACTTTTGTAACAAATTGCTGAATAATGTTCTTGCAAAATATGGAGTCAAGAATAAGGTTTCCACTTCACATCATCCCCAAACGAGTGGTCAAGTAGAAGTTTCCAACAGAGAGGTAAAGCAGATCTTGGAGAAAACAATGAGCGGGAATAGAAAAGATTGGGCCGCAAAATTGGATGACGCATTATGGGCATATCGCACTGCATACAAGACCCCCATTGGGACTTCTCCGTATAGGTTGGTTTATGGGAAAGCATGCCATTTGCCCGTTGAGCTTGAACACAAAGCTTATTGGGCGATTAAAAAGCTAAATGTGGAGATGGACTCAGCCGGTGAAAAGAGATTGCTGCAACTAAATGAACTTGATGAGTTTCGACTGCACCCATATGAAAATGCCAAGTTATATAAGGAAAAGACGAAAAGGTGGCATGACAAGCACATTAAACATCGTGAGTTCGAACCAGGCCAGGAAGTCCTCTTGTTCAATTCAAGGTTGAAGCTTTTCCCCGGAAAGCTTAAGTCTCGTTGGGCAGGTCCTTTCGTTGTGGTGAGTGTAAGGCCTCACGGAGCGGTGGAATTGCGTGATAAGAGCTCAACTGGCACGTTCTTAGTGAATGGTCAGAGAATAAAGCATTATTGGGGTGGTGACATTGCACGAAATAAGACTTCGGTGAACTTGGCCGATGCGTAAACATGTGTTGAAGTCGTGCCGCGACGTTAAATCAGGTGCTTGTTGGAGGCAACCCAATTTTTATTGCTTTCATAGTTAACTTCTTAATTTTTTGGGGCAGATAGATTTTGCAATTTTTTTTTAGGATTAGAATCTATGAATTTAATGGTGTAGGACATGTAATTGAGTAGTTAAAAAGACTAGGGGGATTGGGTGATTTCATCAAAAAAAAAAAAAAAAAAAAAGCGTCACAGCGCCCTGGCCAGCGCCTGGCGCTCTCTATGGCGGCAGAGGCAGAATGATTTTACCCCCCAGCGCCAGGTACAGCGTTGGGCGCTGGCTGGGGGGATTTTAGCATATTGTTAAAAAAGATTTTTTTTTAATTTGTTTTAATTCTAACCCTTACCCATTTAATCAAACCCATTTACCCACTTATACTACCACTATAACCCATCTTCTACCCATATACCCAAACCCACTTACACTATAATTCCTAAAACTCTACAAATCTAGAGAAACCCATAACGCGCTCCCCCCCCCCCCTTCCTTTTGGCCGAATCCCATCTCACTCTCTCTAACAATTTCAAATTATTTTCTTGTTTTCCCTCTCTAATCTTCAGGTATGTTCTTCTTCTTCTTCTTCTTCTTCTTTCTCTTCCTCTTTTAATGTGTTTTAGTGTATAAATTAAAGGTATTATCCATCCCCATGCACCCTAACTCCATACCTCCACTTTATGCCATTGTAAGCATATTATGGTGGTTTGGTTGTCATTGTTGGCATTTGTTTTTATTTTTTATTTTTGGTGTTTCTTATGTGATTTGAGTAGTAAACTAAAAGTCCCTCTACTCCATTAAAAATTGGTATGGCTTTTCTCTTCCACCATTGTTGAATTCTAGAGCTCACACTTTATGCCCTTAAGGTATTTGTAAAAATGCTTAAATGATGTTTTGGGTACCCCGGTGAAGTCTTGAGTAACCGGGTGTCTTTATGATTAAAATTGGGGTAAGTGTGGGGTGTGTAGTATTGTTCTACATGCTAAAGGTTGGAGCTTTAATGCAACAATTATGTCTTCACATCATTTGTATCATATATTGTAGGTTGTTGACTTGTTGTAGCATTTAGATAAGGTAGTGTAGTTGTGTAGTTTATAACATGGAGTAACACATGCCTATTTTGCTTCAATTAATGTGAATTCATGGAGCCATGATCAGTTAATTATTTGGAGAGCTTGGGGAAGTCTTGAGTACCCATAGCTTTAGGATGCAACACTTGTGCATTTTCGCATAAAATTCATTGAAATAGTTTAAATTGCACCTTTGGTGTTAAGTGTGGGGTCCTTGAGGGATTTGCACCATAACCTTAGGTACACTACTTGATAAAGTCTTGTGTTCTTGTGTTCATTGTGTTGCAGGCCCCCAAATGGCTCGTGATAGTACTACAAAAAGCAAAGGCATTGCAAAATCATCTTCCACCTCACCGGCTACTAAAAAAAGAAAACAAGGAGAGGGCCCTTCTCGCCAAGCTAAAGGCAAGCAATTGGCCGAGAGCTCCCTCCCTACACTGTTAAAACCCCGACCCCGATTGGACTTGGTGACTGATGCGGCGGTTGTCTGGCACCGGGACTTTGTGCCAACGGGCCGTTATGTCTCCGAGGTCGGGATTAATACAAAGGCCTTGGAACGGAACTTTCCTGAACTAATGAGCCAACTCCGTGCAAGACACATGGAGAAATTGTTGACATGCCCCGGACCGGCAAATCTGAATATGGTCCGGGAACTTTATGCTAATTGGGACGCCGGGCGCGATATTTCATGGGTACGGGGCAAGGAGATCAAAATGCACAGGGCCGATATTTGCAAGTATCTGGGGGTTGAAGATGTTGACCCACGACGACTAAAAAAATTTGTCAAAAGCCCCAACTACACCTTGATTCGTCACACTTTGTGTGGCGTTGACTCAACTGCCAAATGGGTCAAA
This sequence comes from Nicotiana undulata, assembly GCA_005239495.1. Lineage (NCBI taxonomy): Eukaryota > Viridiplantae > Streptophyta > Magnoliopsida > Solanales > Solanaceae > Nicotiana > Nicotiana undulata. The sequence goes on along the minus strand of ML291460.1, from coordinate 12,838 downwards.
CAGCATGTGACGCTTCATCTTCACATGGTTCGGTACGATTTTACCAAGACTGCCAAGGTGTGGCAGAATTTTGTACAGGCCCGTCTCATGCCTGCTGAGCATATTAGTGACTGCACCCGTGCTCGAGTGTGTGTCATCTATTTTTTTATGACGGGTCGACCCATAAATGTGGGCGAGTTGATATTAGGAGAGATGTCCCGTACGAGGTTCGGGCGGCAAATCAAGAGGTTTTTCTTTGGCAACTTGCTCACCAAGTACATGTTGGACTACGGGGTGCCTGAGTACCCGGATTATGACGAGGTGGTGTAGCCTCCTCTCGGACTAATGGACATTACTACACTGTTGGGGACTTCATCCAAGCTCACACCAGTTGCACGTTCTGAGAGGGGTGAGAGCTTTATGAGGTATATGTACAAAGCTATGAACTTCTTAATGTGCAAGGCAGGTGCCACTGATGTGGAACGTATGGAGTTACGCAGCGAGCTAACCAGTTCTGCCAAAGAGATGTTGGGGATTGCACCTGGCAGCCCCATCCATTCTTCTGAGGACGTGAACACAGTCCGCTACTCTGACTCTGAGGAGGAAGGTGTTGAAGAGGCGACCGGACCCCGAGCTGTGGTTCCTCTAAGCCCGGATGATGATGACCCGGCAGCTGCGGCATTGGAGACTTCCGATTGACAGGGAGCAATTCTTTTCACCCTACTTTGTGCTTTAATTTGTTTATGCATCGGGGACTATGCATGTTTTAAGTGTGGGGTGGGAAAAATATTCTTGATGATATTGTTGTACAAATTGTATAATTGTCGTCGTTCCAAATATATATATATATATATTTATTTATTTATTTATTTATTTATTTATTTTTATTTTTTTATTTTTTTTAGTTGTGTTTGGTTGATTAGTTTTTGTTTTTAAATCTGATTTTTAATTTGTAGTTTAGTTAGTATTCATTTTTTTTTAAAATATATGAAAAAGCTCGGACTTCTCCCGACGATGGAGCTGTTGGACAATCTTCTTGAGTGATTAAAGTCCGAGTAAAATACCAAAAAAAAATTCTTTTATTTCTTAGGTAGTTAGGTAGTATCCCTTGGTTTTTCTTTCGACATCGGTTCTTTTCCAAGGGTGTAGCTCGAACCGGGTATTCTAGTTAGTTTTTAATTTTTATCTTTTTTTAGGAGTAGGTTAAGGAAGAAAGTTGAGGTGCTCTAAGATACCTATTGATATGGTTGGTGTTGGCTAGTTAAGTTATGGCACATGCTCTGTCTTCCTGCATGTGTGATCTGATTTATAATGCCCAAGTAAATTAAGTGCCCTACTCAGTGACGCATTTTTCTTAGTTGATTGACTTGTATGCTACTTAGTGCATTGTTGTTTAAAAATTCTCATCTTGTTATGCTTGCTTGACTTGAGAGTCACACAAAACCGTCTTGAGTGAGTCAAGTGCCACGTGTGTGTAAGGATTGTTGATTTTCTGTGCTATCCTGTGTAGTCTAGAACTTGCCCCGTGTGTTATCAACGCGAAATCATTAAGTTATGCTAGTCTAGGAGATGACGTAGGCGTTTCTTTCTTGATCATAAATGATCTTTTTACCTCTTAAAGCACTTTAATTGTGAACTGAACGCTAAAAGAAGTAAGAAATGACTAAGTGTGGGGTGGCTTTTGAGTGGAACCATGGACGGTCCCGTAAGGTGCACTAAAATTGTGAGAAAAGTTCACTAGCTTATGAACTTCATATTATGGAGTGTGTGGGAAAAAAAGGCAAATAAAAGTGGAAAGACACATATCTCCTAATCATTCTCATTTATGCTAGTGAGACCATAGAGGTGCTTAATGGAGTAGAGGGCTATGTTATATATGATGTTTGGCAAGTGTATGGATTGAGAAGAAATTGAGCTTGATTTACGAGTGTAGTGTATTAAAGTGCGTAGGAGGGTTAGTCACTATTCCTAAACATATCCTACCCGTCCCTTAGCCTACATTACAACCTTAAAGTCCTAATTGATCCTAGATTTGGCTAGCTTAGATTAGTAGAGATGTACACTACGGGCAAGCGTATGGTACGACCGCGGGATGCACATGAATTCTTTGTGAGAGTGAGAGAATTTTATTCAATTGTGTGATGTCCTTAATTGATGTTCAATGACATATTTGAATGTGTGGACTACTTTGATATTCACTCTTTTGCTTGTGGTGAGGGCACTTGGTCTCATGACGGATTGGTGATGTTGTATTCTTTCTTGTGTTGGGCGAGTGTGTGAGTTGAGGATGCTAAGTGGTAACGAGTCATCTTTTGAGGTAAGGTGGTTGTGGAGAGGGTGCTTTAGTTGTGTGAGTTTCTTGAATAATATTGAGCATACTTGGGCTATTTAAAAGCGGGAAGAATGTGAAAAATTGTGTGTTCATGCTTAATTGTCAATATCGACTATATTCAAAACGTTCGAGGACGAACGTTTGTTTTAGAGGTGGAGATTGTGATGACCCAAAAGGTCATCCTAAGTTAATTTAGCTAAATCTGGGTAGTATCTCTCTGCGATCGAGTAGTTTCGTCTGCGATCGCAGACGCCTGGCCCGTTCCCTTCCGCGATCGCACCCCTTGTTCCGCGATCGCATAGTAACAAAACTTCAAGCTCTGTGATCACAGCCCCTCTTCCGCGATCGCAGAGAACAAAATCGCCCAGTTATTTTCTTAAGTCAAAACAGAATGTTATTTCAGGATTTTCACTTCTTCATAAACTCCTTCTTCTCCAAGACCCCATTGACGACCCCCCAAGCTATTCTACCTCCATAACCTTTTGGGTAAGTGTCTCTAACACCAATTTCTTCCACTTTCCTTTCCTAATCACTAGAATCTAGGCTTAAAATCCTAAAATCAAAGTAGAAATTAGGGGTTTGGGGTAGAGTTAGGGTTTATGGGATTTTGGGTAATTCAACCTCAATTTGGGTTCGGATTTCAAAACAAATTATATATTTGAACTCAGGGGGTATGGGTAATCGGGTTTTGGTCCAAGCCTCGTGTTTGGACCAAGCGGGCCCGGGGTCGAATTTTGGTAATTTTGGAAGAATGCTAGGAATTGTATATTTAGGCTATGGGATTCTATTAATGAATCGTTATTGATATTATTGAGTTAATTATGTCTAGATAATACCATTCCGGAGTTGAATTCTAAAGGAAAGGCGGTGTTAGAGGGTTGATTGCTATATTTTGGACCCGAGGTAAGTGTCTTGCCTAACTTTGGTGAGGGAATAGGCATTGTGCCCTATGTGTTATGTGTTTATCATGTTCAATGCATAGGTAAGGTGACGAGTACCTATGCATTGTGTGTCAAAGTATGCTCGTGAGTCCTTTTTTGCTTAATTCCTTGTTATTACCTCAATGATTATCGTGTTATGAAGTAGTTCTTTTGGGAAGTTATGTCCTCGTAAGTAATTGGTTATAGATGAGACCCTTGCCGGGCGAATGTGTTTGACTTTGGTTGTTATTCCCCGTGTCGGGTGGTTGTGAATTGAATTCCGGTAATTGATTACCTTGCCAAGTTTGTGATTTGTTGTTGATATTACTTCGGTGAGGAAGAGAGTAAAGCACGAAGGGTGATGCCGTGCCATTCATTTCATTTATTATTGCAACCATTTCATATATACTTACATGTTGCATAGTGAGGACGAGAGTAAAGCACGAAGGGTGATGCCGTGCCATTCATTTATCTGTTTATTTATTGTATTCAACATCTCATTTTGCTAATTACCTGTTGCCCCTTACTTGTCTCTGTATCCCTTGCTTATCTGTTAAATAATTGTCACTTCCTTGCTATAGTTTTGGTAGAACTTTACATGTAGATTATCGCCGTCGTGTCTAGCCTCACCACTACTTCGGCCAGGGTTAGGCTCGGCACTTGATCAGTACATGGGGTCGGTTGTACTGATGCTACACCTGCACTTCTCTATGTTGTGCAAATCCCACAGCCGGACCCGGTGGACACTGATTGAGGGAGCATCCTTCAGTCCACTTCAGAGATTACAAGGTAGACCCGCAGACGTTCGTGGGCCTTGGCATCTCTTCTACCCTCTTCTTCTATTTTGTCTTGTTTCCTTAGTTCTAAGACAGTTTTGTGTTATTTCTTCAGACCTTGTATTTAGTAACCTCTTAGTCAATTCATGAGTTAGTGACTCCAGGTGCTGGGATATTGTAAACGAATCGTGTTATTGGTGTTTTGAGTTATTTTTAGAATTTATCTGCTTCCGCATTTGAAAAAGGAATATTAGATGCTTTACTTAATTCTGTATTTTTAATGTTAGTACGTTAATGAAATTGCATACGTTGGCTTGTCTAGCGGGTTCAACGTTAGACGCAGTCACGGCCTGAAGGGTGGGATTTCGGTTCGTGACATGAGCAAACAATTTCAATCATGGAAAATCGTGCAAATACCAGGGAGGAAAACGCGGAAGCAGATGCACTATCTAATCTCGCGTTAGTTGCTGAAATAAAAAAAGCAATCGTAAGACATTTGTTTCATTCAGCACTCGACCAAAACAAAAATGAGTTAAATTTCAATAATTTAACTTGGGACTGGAGGAACGAATTTATTAACTTTTTGTAGTACGAATCCTACCTAAAGACAAGAAAGAGTCTCAGTTGCTTCAATGAAAAGTTGTACGTTACTGCTTAATTCGTGAAAACTTATATCGAAAGATGTTCGGAGGACCTTTAGCAAGATGTCTCGGAAATCACGCAAGAGGAAGGTCTTTGGTAAAAAATCTAATAAGAGCAGGATACTACTTGCCAAAAATGGATAAAGATGCTGAAATATTTGTGGCCAAGTGTGATAAAGCTAACGATATGGCAATAACATGCATCGCCCAGCGGGGTTATTACATCCGGTTATTTCCCCATGGCCATTTATGAAGTGGGGGATGGATATCGTGGGTCCTCTGCCACAAGCTAAATGAAAGGTACGATTTTCATTAGTAGTAACAACTTATTTTTCCAAATGGGTAGAGGCATGAGCCTTCAAACATGTGCGAGAGAAAGAAGTCATGGACTTTATTTGGCGAAACATTATATATCGGTTTGGAGTTCCAAGAGAAATTATATATGATAATGGCCCACAATTCATAGGCACGGAAATGACAGAATGTTTTTAGAGTTGGCATATTAAACGGATAACTTCCTCACCTTACCACCCTGTGGCCTATAGACAAGTTGATTCAACAAGCAAAATTATTATTAATAATTTGAAGAAGAAATTAGAGGAATCAAAAGGCAAGTGGACTGAGGTGTTACCAAGAGTCTTATGGGATTATCGAACAACAACAAAGACAGGCACGGGAGAGACTCCATTTTCACTTTCTTATGGTGTTGAAGCCTTAATTCCAGTTGGAATAGGTGAACCAAGTACAAGATTTACACAAAAAACTAAGGTATCAAACGAGGAAGAGATGCGAATGAATTTAGATTTATTCGAATAAAGGAGAGAAGCGAATTTAATAAGAATGGAGGCTCAGAAACAAATTATTGAACGATACTACAACAGGAAAGCTCATCTTAGATACTTCAATATTGGGGACTTCGTCCTCAAAAACACTTTTCAATCAACAAAAGCACCAGTGAAGGGAAGTTGAGTCCAAATTGAGATGGTCCTTATAGGATTCGAAGCATCGCTGGAAAGGGAGCATATGAGTTGGAAACCATGGAAGGCAAGGTACTACCATCAAATTGGAATGTTGTTCATTTAAAGAAGTATTACTTCTAGACAAATGAAGTACCCATGATCAGGTATCGCTCGAATGTGATTTTATTTTGTTCTTTTGAATTATACTAACAATTTTAGATGATAGGCATAAAGCTAGCTCGTACCAAATGATGATTTTAGACCCAAAAGACGCGAGGAATACTAAATTATTCCCGGTCTAGGTTACAACCTTTCTAATGGAAAAAGGGTTAACCAGTCATCATCTAAAGATATACCTTCGAGTTTTGTGTGTGTTTTTCTTCTCAGGAAATAGACCAAAAGAAAGGAATGATCCAATGCGCGAGATTTCATACTTCAAAGCTCTAACACTGGGGGGGCTATATATATATATATAAAGGCAAAGAAGACTAAAAAAAAGGAGAACGTGAAAAAAACACGTAGAAAGATTTTCTAATGCGCCGTCTGTGGGGAATTTTCTAATCAAAGTCATAGTTTTTCTAGATCTAAAAAAACACACCAACAGAAAAAACGTAGAAATTTCTTTTTCCTACTTGCAAAGTCTAACATGGCAAGGAATGGGGAAGAAAGATTGAAGGCAGTGGCAGGCCTTACTGCTAATCTCCTAAACACCATATGAGGTTAACGGAGAAGACAAGGAGAACGTGACACCAAGCGCTTCCCCTAGGCGAGGTGGTTCACCCCTTCCTCATGGCAACGTTACCGCCTCTCACGGAAAAGGAGCCTCTACGTCCACAACGGAAGAAGCACCACCAGCAGTAAGAAAGATATTAGAAGCATGGCTAACGAGTACGCTGACCAGTATACTCGACAAACCTGCCCAAAGGGCGAGCAGGGAAGATGCACGAGTCGACATCACAACAACAACCAATGAGCAGCACTTCCCTCCTCCCTCAATAGGTATCACTCACACCATTAATGATCCATGTAACGGCATCCTTACGGCAATCCTAAGAAAAATGGAGGAAATGGAGAATGAGAACAAAGTGCTCCACGACCAAATGATGGAGCACCAAGAAAGGGTAGACAAGATACCAGGCACCCTAAAGCTCTTACAAAAAGGGGATATCGGCCGGTTCATGGAACAACTATACTGCGATGAGGCCGCACCACACGCTATACCTAAAACATTCAAGATGTCTTCATACTTGAAAATATATGACGGCACAACGCACCCTGAGGATCACGTCACCACTATGTCACTACAGTAAAGGGAAACGACCTCGCCAAGGAACAAGTATCATCCATACTGCTGAAATATTTTGGTGAAACCCTAATCGGGGGAGCACTGACGTGGTACTCACAAGTGCCAGCGCGTTCCATAGAAACATTTGAGGAAATGGTCGATAAGTTCGTCACCGCACATGTGGGGGCCAAGAAAGAAGATGCGAGGGTGAACGATATATTCGCCATAAAACAATCACCAGGCAAAGGACTCAGGGACTTCCTCGCCCGATTTAATCGAGTTAGAATGACTCTCCCAAATATATCGGAAGAGATGGTTGTAGCAGCGTTCCAAAATGGGCTGAACAGGAGTGGTTCGAGGGCAACAAAAAAATTATTGAGTCGGCGCATGAAATCCCCCCCCCCCACCACCACCACTTGGGACAAGATATATAATACCTATAGTGCCGAGGTGAGAGCTGACGAGGACGACCTCAACGGGCCAAACAAACGGTTAACATCGGTCCAGACGGAATCAAGAAAGATCATAGAAATGATAACAGAAGGGATCACGCAGGTCCACGTCTCAACCGTGAACGACACCAGCCATACGTTAAAACTGCCGCCATACCACCCCTTCGCCATGGCGACGGTCCATCCAGGCCGCAGATAGGGACTCAGCGAAATGAAAGAGGTATGCCTCCGCTATTATCTGCTCATAATTTTTGTGTTTCTCCTTCAGAGATAGTCGACGCCATGGAGAAGCTCGGCCCAAAGGTGAAATGGCCACAAAAGATGAAATCCAACTCGAACACCAGAAAGTCGAATGCCCTATGTGAATCCCACCAAGAACGAGGTCACAAGACCGAGGATTGCATTGCCCTGAGGAACGAGGTAGTGAACATGCTCCACCAAGGGCATTTGAGAGAATTAATGAGTGACTGAGGAAGGGAGAACTTCGTTCGAGGACGAGAACAACATCAAGGACCACCGAAGCCAACCTCCCCGACCCGCACCATCCAAATGATTATCAGTGGAGTCGACGAGGCGTCAATCAACAGCGTAAAGTTCACAACCACCCATAAGCTGAAGTGATCACTCACCCATGAACGGTATGACGACCTCGAAGAAAGTATCATCTTCGACGAGTCGGATACCCACAGTTTGAAATGTCCTCACTATGATGCCCTTGTTATTACTTTGCACATTTCAGATACTGACGTAAAACGGATTATCGTAGATGACCAAAGTGGCACGTGCATTATCAACCCTCGAGTACTCACACAAATGAGGCTCGAAGAAAGGATAGTGTCTCACTGCATCACACTAACAGGTTTTAACAATGCAGTTCAGCGGACTTCCGGAGAAATCACACTACCCGTTCTGGCCGGTGGTGTCAACCTTGATACTACGTTCCACGTCATGGATCAAGACAGAGCGTACAACTCCATCATAGGACGGCCTTGGATACACGCTATAAGGGTCGTCCTATCCATCTTATATCAGGTCATCAAGTTTCCCACCCTGTGGGGAATATTCAGCATCCGCGGCGAGCAGCGCACAGCCCAAGAATGCTATCGCATCGCCCAAGACTGCACGTACATCCAACAGTTGAAAGGCAAAGGCGCAGAAGCATAGCAATTAACGAAGTTGAGGTTGGATGATGACAAAGGGAAAGATGTCATCAAGGAACCCGAAGTCGTGGAGGCTAGGGGATCGACTGTGAAAGACCTCGACCCCGTTCAGCTCGATAAGAGCGACCACAATAAGAAGGCTCATATCAGCCACAAACTCCAAGAACCAGGTAAATTCCATCAATTTTTAACTAACAATGCGAACTTGTTTGCTTTCTCTCATGCAGATATGTTGGGCATCCCGAATGAAATAGCAACCCACAAATTGAACGTCGACAAACTCTACCCCCCGGTACGGCAGGTTAGACAAAAAATTAATATTGCAATAAACGATGCCGTTCACGAAGAGGTGGAAAAGCTACTTGAAAACGGCTCTATCAGGGAGTCAAAATACCCCTAATAGGTCTCCACCGTGATCACGGTAAAAAATAAAAATGGGAAATGGCGAATGTGCGTAGACTTCACAGATCTGAACAAGGCATGCCCGAAAGATTCGTTCCCACTACCTCATATTGATCAGCTCATCGACGCAACAACAAGGCACGAGCATTTACGTTTCCTGGACGCCTATTCGGGTTACAACCAGATCCTCATGGAGGAGGAGGACCAGGAAAAAACTACCTTCATCACCCACCAAGGGACGTACTACTACAGAGTTATGTCGTCCAAATTGAAAAACACATGGGCGCCATAACAGAGGCTAGTAACCAGAATGTTCAAAGAAAAGCTCAGCTAAACCATGGAAGTATATATAGACGATATGTTGGTCAAGTCGAAAGGAGAGGAAGACCATATCGACCATTTGAGGGAAGCCTTCGACATACTTAGGCGGTACGACATGAAACCGAACCCCGAGAAATGCGCCTTCCGCGTAACCTCAAGAAAATTCCTCTACTTTTTGGCATCGTATCGAGGCATCAAGGTGAACCCCGACCAAATCAAGACTATAGAAGGAATACCAAAAAACTTGACCAGCAAGAAACAGGTGTAGAAGCTGACTGGCCGTACAGTCGCCGTATCGAGGTTCATCTCACGATCCTCTGATAGATGCCACAAATTCTTCGGCGTACTCAAAAAGGAAAACGGACTCCAATGGAATTCCGAGTGCGTCGACGCCCTGAGAGAACTAAAGGTGTACTTATCTTCGCCCCCATTGCTTGCTAAGGCAGAACTCGTAGAGCGCCTCCTAATCTATTTGGTTGTGTCCAACCTTGCAGTAAGCGCAGTCCTGGTCCGAGAAAATAAAGGTACGCAATCTCCAATCTACTACATTAGCAAGACATTGATCGACGCCGAAACGAGGTACCCTCACCTCGAAAAGCTGGCCTTGGCTTTGGTCGTAGCTTCACGAAAGCTTAGACCTTATTTCCAATGTCACCCCATCTTGGTGGTCACGACCTTTCCACTGAGGAGTATCCTACACAAAACCGAGATGTCGGGTAGGTTGGACAAATAGGCCATTGAGTTAAGCAAGCACGATATAACCTATCATCCGCGAACAACGATAAAGTCGCAAGTACTTGCCGACTTTGTCACCAACTTTAGTGCTAAAATAAAGCATGAGGTCGAAAGGGAAGCCACTACCTCCCCCAAGATATACAACCTATGGATTCTGTACACTGATGGTGCCTCCAACGCGCCAGGATCTGTACTGGGACTCGTACTCGAGGTCCCGACAGGCGAGATAATTCGTTAGTCCATACGATGTACCGATATGACTAACAACAAGGCCGAGTATGAGGTCGTGATTACAGGATTAAAACTGGACCTCAAGTACGGAGCACGACGGGTAGTCCTTCAATGTGACTCACAACTCATCATTAATCAAGTCGCAAGGACTTTCCAAATCAAGGAACAAAGCAAAAATATCATGCCGAGATCTGCAAGTTACTGCTCGAGTTCGACGAATGTCAGCTCGACTAGATACCTCGAGCGCAGAACGTCGAGGAAGACGACCTCGTCAAATTGGCGAAAGCTACCAAAAACATAATTGGAAAGAGAATATGTTCACACTCCTCCACTTAACCATCGACCAAATTGAGGTACGCACTATAAACCTAATTTGCGATTGGCGCAACCGTATCATCGCCTACCTGCAAGACGACGTGCTCCCAAACGATAAAAAAGAAGCCAAAAATCATTGAATACAAGCAGCCATGTATAACATCATCAACAATGACCTATACAAGAGGACGTGTGGTGGCCCTGTAGAAAAATGTCCGGGACCAAACCAGACACGACGCATCCTAGAAGAGGTACACGAGGGCCATTATGGGGCTCATACCGGCAATCGAGCCCTAGTTCGATGTCTCATAAGAGCAGGCTACTACTGGCCCATAATGAAAAAGGAAGCAGCTGATTTTACAAAACAATGTGAACCATGCCAAAAGTACGCCCCCATGATCCACCAAGCGGTCGAGCACCTCCACTCACTTACGTCGCCCTGGCCCTTCATCAAATGGGGAATGAATATCGTCGGCCCCCTTCCAGCAGGACGAGGTAATGTACGATTTCTGTTAGTTTTAACTGACTATTTTTCTTAATGGGTGGAAGCAAGTGCATTCGCCCAAATACGCGAACAACAAGTGATCGCCTTTATATGGAACAACATTGTATGCCACTTCGTCATCCCCAAAGAAATCAATTGTGACAACGGACCTCAATTCACAGGGAAAAAGGTCATCGAGTTCTTCGAGAAATGGCATATCAAAAGAATACTCTCCACGCCATATCACCCCGCCGGCAACGGACAAGCTGAATCCTCCAACAAAACGATATTAAACATCGTGAAAAAGAAACTAAAAAACGCAAGGGATTGTGTCCAGAGGTGCTACCAGAAGTGCTATAGGCATATCGCACCACGCCAAATACAAGCTGTCACGACCCCAAATCCTAACAGGCCGTGATGGCGCCTATCGTGGAACTAGGCTAGCCAACCATCACATTGCTACGCTTTTGTTCAATTAAAATAGTTCACAATTAAATAATAAGCAAGCAACCATAGCATAAATGATATAATTAAGTCTTAGCGTCCCCATAATATTCTAAACAACCT